>JAHARR010000124.1:0-89329 GCA_019191175.1 Fusarium veterinarium | reverse complement strand
TCCTGTGCCCCAATAGGGGACTTTACGGGCCTCACGGCCCCCGGACGAAAAATATACATACATACATACATACATATTAAGTGGAGTTTTGTTTCAAGGGCATCGATATTGTAATAAAATAAATAATTAATACCAAGATAATATAGAAGATGTATAGATATGTATATTTCTTTAAACAAGTATATAGGCTTCTGCTCTAGAAATGTTGTTGAAATAATGCAGCTTGTTCTTACATCACGGCTGATAACAGCATGGCAGCAACTGTATTCAACTTGTCAATTGGCTCTTCTGTTTGTGTCTTTTTAGAAAACAAAGAATAACTTGCATTGAAAATATAATAACAGTACGGTTGCTACGTCAATGCAGGTCTCCCTTGCCGATGCGACAATGCGCTGACACAAGTCCCGAGAAATTAACCTTCGAGGTTGATAACAGTAGAGGCGCAGGTAATCGGCAGACACGATTGAAACGTTGAGCTATAACCTCATTTGCATGTGCCGAGACTCGTGAATAAGAAAAATAACCCGACGGTAACACCACAGATAGGCTTTCGGGTCCCTGGAACACCGTCACAGTAATCTACGATCTACCGTGACGCAAGATCCGAAAAAACAGTGAGTGAGAAATGGGTGAGTCAGCGCGCGTGACGGGTAAACGTAACAGCCGGCCTCCGCGGATGAGACCGCAAAAGGCGGACGGAGCAGGGCTTTGCCATAACCCCGACACTCCGCCGCAGATCCAAGCACTAAAATACTGGCACAAACTTAATTGCTGCCTTAGTTTTCGCACGGCAGCGAATCCCCGTCTTCTTTCATGCGTGGCCAGCCTAGCCAACGTCTACGGCCGCTGTTGTCGGACTAGCGGGGACTCAGGCAGCCCGACTCTATGGACTAAATGGAATAGAGTGTCAGCGTGGCTGAAGTATGTCAGACACATACTTTGAGGTTACCGAAGCTCCGACCATGTCTCTCGTCTCTGATGACAGCATTGTCGGGGAGCTGTCGGGCCCGGCACTTGGGGAGGTTTGAAGTTTATGAGGTTGCTGTTTTCTAACTTAAAGCCCATTTCATTTCCCCCAGAAAGTCAATCATTCCATAGACAACCCACTACTCTTTTAATCTTAATTTGGCTGATCAATTGCCTGACAACGGGTCAGAGACGCTTGACTCTGTTTTTCGACAGTCACATTCCAGTCAGATTTACACAAAAACACAACAAACAATAGCATCGAAAGGGCTTACCTTTCTTGAACAACAGCTCCAAAATGACGCCGCGACACTCAACAGAGAGTCCACCAGACTCACTTGAAATGGAGCATTCAACAGGAAGCGAGGGCACATACGCCCGCCCGTCGCCCCTTACACGAAGCAACACCATGATCATGGACGAGCAAGACCAACAAGAACTCCAAAGAATCGCGACAGGCATTTCACAACGCCGCAGACAGAGCTTCGCCACCGTCCCCTCCAGAATCGCTACCATCAATGAAGAAGACCCTGCATTGGACCCTACAAACAAAGCCTTCGACCTGTCGAAATGGCTACCGGCTTTTATGCATCAATTGCAGGAGGCGGGTGTTGGTCCCAAGAGCGCTGGTGTCGCGTTTAAGAACTTAAGTGTGTATGGTACGGGAGCGGCGTTGCAGCTTCAGAAAACGGTGACGGATATTATTCAGGCGCCGTTGAGGATTGGCGAGCATTTGAAGTCTGGGAAGAAAGAGCCAAAGAGGATTCTTCATCAGTTTGATGGGCTTCTTCGAGGTGGTGAGACGCTCATTGTTCTTGGTCGTCCTGGCTCGGGATGTTCGACGCTGCTCAAGACCATGACGGGTGAGCTTGAGGGTCTGCATCTTGGACAGGAGTCGATGATTACATACAATGGTATCTCGCAGAAGGACATGATGAAGGAATTCAAGGGCGAGACTGGTTACAACCAAGAGGTATGCATCTCATCAACTCACTCTGAATACTGCTAACAGTTTCATTCAACAGGTCGACAAGCATTTCCCTCATCTCACGGTCGGCCAAACCCTCGAGTTCGCAGCTGCATGCCGTCTCCCCTCCGACCCCGAAAAGCTCGGCCTCGACGGAACACGCGAGGAGACAGTCAAGAACGCTACCAAGATCGTCATGGCAATCTGTGGCTTGAGCCATACGTACAACACCAAGGTCGGCAATGACTTTATCCGCGGTGTCTCGGGTGGTGAGCGAAAGCGTGTCAGTATTGCTGAGATGATGCTTGCTCAGTCGCCAATGGCTGCATGGGATAACAGGTTAGTACCGGCCGATGTGTGATGAGTTATGAAGCTGACATGTATAAAGCACACGAGGTCTGGACTCAGCGACTGCTCTCAAGTTTGCCCAAGCCATTCGCCTAGCTTCCGACTACACTGGCTCTGCCAACGCCCTGGCAATCTACCAAGCCAGCCAGGCCATCTACGACCTCTTCGACAAAGCAGTTGTGTTGTACGAAGGTCGCCAGATCTACTTCGGCCCCGCCAGCAAGGCCAAGGCGTACTTTGAGAGGATGGGCTGGGAATGCCCTGCTCGTCAGACAGCAGGCGATTTCCTCACATCTGTGACCAACCCTCAAGAGCGAAAGGCACGACCAGGTATGGAGAACAAGGTTCCTCGAACCGCGGAGGAGTTTGAGCTCCACTGGCATAACTCGCCTGAGTGCAAGAAGCTTCGTGATGAGATTGAGGTGTATCAGCAGGATTATCCTTCTGATAATCGTTCTGAGGCCATTGCGCCTTTGAGAGAGCGTAAGGCCCTTGTGTAAGTATCTCGACCCCGAGATATCAACGATATACTGACAATATGTACAGCCAGGATAAGCATGCTCGACCCAAGTCTCCATACATCATCAGTATAGCAACGCAGATCCGCCTGACGACCAAGCGCGCCTACCAGCGAATCTGGAACGATCTCTCAGCAACCGCAACACACGTTGCCATTGACGTAATCATGTCTCTCATTATCGGTTCGGTCTACTACGGCACTGGCAATGGATCTGCCAGCTTCTACTCAAAAGGTGCTGTTCTCTTCATGGGTATTCTCTTGAATGCACTCGCCGCCATCTCCGAGATCAACAACCTGTACTCCCAACGCCCCATTGTCGAGAAACACGCCTCCTACGCATTCTACCATCCCGCTGCTGAAGCTATATCCGGTATCGTGGCGGATATACCCATCAAGTTCATCTCGGCGACTGTCTTCAACATCATTCTTTACTTCTTGGCTGATCTTCGTCGCGAGCCTGGTAACTTTTTCCTGTACTTCCTCATCACGTACATCTCGACGTTTGTCATGTCTGCTATCTTCAGAACGATGGCTGCTGTTACGAAGACGGTCTCTCAAGCTATGATGTTGGCTGGTATTATGGTCTTGGCGCTTGTTATCTACACTGGTTTCATGATTCGTGTCCCTCAGATGGTAGATTGGTTCGGTTGGATCAGGTGAGTAACTTCGTACTAGCTAGTGAGTGTCTGCTAACGGTTACAGATGGATTAACCCTATTTACTACGCCTTCGAGATCCTGGTCGCCAACGAATTCCACGGTCGCGAGTTTGACTGTTCACAGTTCATTCCTTCATACCCTGGACTCAGCGGCGACTCATTCATCTGCTCAGCCGTTGGATCTGTAGCGGGACAGCGAACAGTCAGTGGCGATGCCTTCATCGAGACCAACTACCGATACTCCTACTCCCACGTCTGGCGCAACTTTGGTATCCTCATTGCTTTCCTTGTCGGCTTCATGCTCATCTACTTCACCGCCACTGAGCTCAACTCCAAGACTGCGAGCAAGGCTGAGGTTCTGGTCTTTCAGCGTGGTCAGGTCCCTGCTCACCTTCAGGACGGTGTTGACAGGAGCGTGACCAATGAGCAGCTCGCTGTGCCTGAGAAGACCAATGAGGGCCAGGACTCTACTGCTGGACTTGAGCCACAGACGGATATCTTCACTTGGAAGGATGTTGTATATGACATTGAGATCAAGGGTGAACCGCGACGTCTTCTGGATCACGTCACTGGTTGGGTCAAGCCTGGTACCCTCACCGCTCTGATGGGTGTCAGTGGTGCCGGAAAGACCACCCTTCTTGATGTTTTGGCTCAGCGAACTACCATGGGTGTCATCACTGGAGACATGCTTGTCAACGGAAGACCTCTTGATGCCAGTTTCCAGCGAAAGACAGGATACGTCCAGCAGCAAGGTAAGTGACAAACCCGCCTCAATCGACTTGGTTCATTACTAACACGTCTCAGATCTTCATCTCGAAACCTCCACAGTCCGCGAGAGTCTCCGCTTCAGCGCCATGCTCCGTCAACCCTCAACCGTGAGCGATGAGGAGAAGCATGAATGGGTTGAGAAGGTCATTGACATGCTCAACATGCGCGACTTTGCCAGCGCTGTCGTCGGTGTCCCCGGAGAAGGTCTCAACGTTGAGCAACGCAAGCTTCTGACTATCGGTGTCGAACTCGCTGCTAAGCCAAAGCTGTTGCTTTTCCTCGATGAGCCTACCAGCGGTCTGGACTCTCAGAGCTCTTGGGCTATCGTCGCCTTCCTTCGCAAGCTTGCCAACGCAGGACAAGCTATCCTCTGCACCGTCCATCAGCCCAGTGCCATCCTGTTCCAGGAGTTTGACCGACTTCTCTTCCTTGCTCGTGGTGGTAAGACCGTGTACTTTGGAGACATTGGCCAGAACTCGCGTACTCTGCTTGACTACTTTGAGAAGGAGGGTGCTCGAGCTTGTGGTGATGATGAGAACCCAGCTGAATGGATGCTCGAGATCGTCAACAACGCTACCAGCTCCCAAGGTGAAGATTGGCACACTGTTTGGCAACGCAGCCAAGAACGTCTCGCTGTCGAAGCTGAAGTCGGGAGGATTGCATCTGAGATGTCGTCCAAGAACCCCCAAGATGATTCTGCCAGTCAGTCTGAGTTTGCCATGCCTTTCCGCGCACAGCTTCGAGAGGTGACCACGCGAGTCTTTCAGCAGTACTGGAGAATGCCCACGTATATCATGTCGAAGCTCGTTCTTGGCACGATATCTGGTCTTTTCGTTGGCTTCTCTTTCTACAAGCCTGACAACACGTTTGCTGGCATGCAGAATGTCATCTTCTCCGTCTTCATGATCATTACAGTCTTCTCTACTATTGTCCAACAGGTAAGTCCCCCCATCACCGATAGCCTTACGGTATACTGACTCATATAGATCCAACCTCACTTCATCACCCAGCGTGACCTGTACGAAGTTCGAGAACGACCTAGCAAGGCCTATTCTTGGAAGGCTTTCATCATTGCCAACGTCATTGTCGAGATCCCCTGGCAGGCTCTTACTGGCATTCTCATGTATGCCTGCTTCTACTACCCTGTCATGGGCGTCCAAAGCTCAGCCCGCCAAGGCCTCGTCCTTCTCTTCTTGGTGCAGCTCATGCTCTACGCCAGCTCGTTTGCTCAGATGACCATCGCTGCTCTTCCAGATGCTCTCACTGCCTCGTCTATTGTCACGCTCTTGGTCCTCATGAGCTTGACCTTCAATGGTGTTTTGCAGTCTCCTGATGCTCTTCCAGGTTTCTGGATCTTCATGTATCGCGTTAGTCCTTTCACCTACTGGGTTGCCGGTGTTGTATCTACCGAACTGGGTGGACGTCTTGTCGAGTGTTCGCGATCCGAGGTCTCTGTCTTCAATCCTCCATCGGGCCAGACCTGTGGCGATTACATGGCGGACTATCTGAAGCAGGCTCCCGGCCAGCTACAGAACCCTGATGCGACTTCGCAGTGTCAGTACTGTTCTCTGTCCAACGCCGATCAGTTTATGGCTGGAAACAGGATCTACTACACTGAGAGATGGCGCAACTTTGGCATTGTTTGGGCTTACATTGGCTTCAACATCTTCATTGCTGTTACATCTTATTACCTGTTCCGCGTCAAGAAGTGGAACCTTGGAAAGAAGAAGAAGGCCTAAGATCGTAATGAGTCGATGCTCATCTCATAACTTGTTTTTCATTGACTCAACACCTGGAGTCAGTTTTGCATCTCAGATTGGTCCCATAGTGGCAAATAATAGTCTTGTAATAAATAGCGTTTAGAAGCATTTAATAATTTTATCTACTATTTAAATTTTCTGTCCCTTCAGTACCTTCTATCTCTCTGTTTGGTGTTTCATGACGCTAAGCTTCTGACTTTTGCCTGACAACCTAAACCTCGATTGAGGTCATTTGTTTGGTGGCATGATGAGGGCTACAGCCAAAAGTTTATTTGGTGACAGTGTCGGATGCTCTTCTCTCCATAGCGTCATGTCGCCGTAAACGCAGCTATCAGATAGTAATTTCTGACAGTCAGTGACTTTCTCTTGTGAAATACCTGACTATCTGGATTTGGCTGATTATGGGTGAATCATGGTGACTGACAGGGTTCAATTTATCCAGCGTCAGCAAATCTTGAACAGCTTCCTGATTGAGACAGCCCCACCCGGCAGTGAGTCACGCGATCATCAGTAGCTTATCGCATCAGAAGAATACTTCTTGATGGTTATTTAAATGCAGTATGCGCTCTGAACTATTTGAAAATATTTGGTTGAACACTTGCTGAAAAAATCACACTACACGCTCATTTGAAATCATGACATCTACGAAACCATCTTGTTCACTGTGCGATGTCTCCTTTGACAACAGTCAGGAGCACCGAGTGCATGCCAAGAGTGAGGCTCAGTAAGTTTCAGCATGCGCATGTAATGCTAGACACGTGCATACTGACATATTCCCAGTGTCCAAGCCTTGAGGAATCGTGCGGCTGCTTCAGGTCTAATCGAGCAACCGACAGAGGACAGCGATACATTTTCGCATACAAGCAACGACCCCGAAAACGAGCGCTTAAGTACCGACGATGAAATCGGAGACGAAAACGAAACTTCGGGCAGTGCGATCCCTGAATTTGATTCAACGAAGTGCATCATCTGCACGCACAATGACGAAAGCTTTGATAATAGCCTCATTCACATGGAAACAGCTCACGGTCTACGGATCCCCTTCCGAGACCATTTGATCGTGGACTTGGAGACAGTAATATGGTATCTTTACTTTCTGGTGGCCACATACCGCGAGTGCATCTACTGCGGAACACGAAGACGGACGGTAGAGGGAATTCAGCAACATATGAGAGACAAAGGTCACTGCAGGTTTGAGTTGACAGACGAGATGCAGGAGTTCTACGACCTTGAGGGTCTGAAGGCTCACGGTCGAGAAAATGCGGTTTCAGTTGATAGCGAGAGTCTTCGGCTATCATCTGGCAAGATCCTTTCACATCGCGATGCTCCCACCACCAAGCCACGCCGAACATCGCCTCAAGAAGAAACTCAGGAGAACCGAGCACCTCTTCCCAGTCATGCAGCTTCTGATGCACTTACAGCCAGAGATAAAAAGGACGCCGCTCTTGCATCTCAATTAGCACGACTCAGCGTCAAAGACCAACAGAGTCTGATGCATCTGACATCATCAGAACAGAGGAGTTTCCTCCTGCAGAGGAAGAAGGAGATGGATGCAGTTCGTCGGGCGGAAAGGAAGATGAGGTTGAAGACGGAGAGACTGAGTAACAAGACTATGATGACGCACTTCAAGAATGATGTTCCTGGGAGGAGTAACGGATGAGGAGTAAAATGGCTGTTTACTTCTATTCGAGACACACGCGCTTGTCATTACGGACGATTTAACGAACTTGATAGTGCTCGAATCCATTGAGATACTAATGATCTTTATTTTTCTTCATGATGCTGTGTATGTATGATCTATCATGTTCTACGTCAATGAGAAGCCACCACTATTCGGCAGCAGCTAATTTCGTGAATTCTGCTCGCTCAAGCCAACTCGCACTCAATCAGACTCTCAACTCCATTTGCGACAGTCCAGATATTGCAAATCTTCAGTCCAGCCTCGCCGAGTAGCTTCTCCCAGTTCTCCTGCGTACGTTCTCGTGACGCAAGCAGAGTAAGCATCATAATATCCAATGCCGTGGCCTCCCATTGAGCGCCAGTGTTGGGAATGACGTTCTCGTTGATCAGAAGCTTGCTGTATCCAGGCTTCATGGCAGCTTTAACCTGTGCTAGAATCTTGAGACAAGTGTCGTCTGACCAGTCATGAAGGACGGAGTGCATGTAGTATGCACGAGCACCTAGAGACAAGTTAGCGAGGTTCACTGCAGTGGATGCAGGGCTGTTTACCTTTGATAGGCTGCTCGGTATAGAAGTCATACTTCATTCGCTCAATCTTATTGTCCAGTGAAGTGATCTGATCAATAACTACGGGAAGATCCTGGAGGATGAGACGACCTGGGGCATCGGGGAACTTGCGGCAGAACTCTCCAATGTCATGGCCAAAAGAGCCACCGATATCGACCAGCAGAGCAGCATCATCCGACTTCTCAAAGCCATTGATAAGCTTTTCTTGTACAGGGAAGAAACCTGCATCCATCCAAGATGGTCGACCTTGACGGTAGCCACCCATGTGAAGATGGAACAATTGACCATATGGCGGGTTGGTGTGAAGATGCTCGAAAAATGTCTTTTCTGTCTTGTAACCAAGCTGCAGGGGAGAGTTACTGATGTCAGTGGCATCCTTCCATGAGTTGATGTCGGCCCATTCGTGGAATTGACCAAGAGCATTGATACAGGCTCCGGAACTAGAGATCGTGTCAGCGCAGGATATGTACTAGAGTCTCTCCTGTTCTTACATGCAGGGGTATCCAGCGTTGATGAATGGGAAAGCCATTGACTTGATGAAGTTTGTGGCTTGGTATGTATCCTGATCAATCTCGGTGATGTAGCCCATGGACGAGACATGTCGCACAAGACGTGCTTCATACTATTAGTGAAATGATACAGGAGCTGAGATAGTGATGCACTCACCGAGAAGAGCAGGCTCAATGTTCTTCTCCTTGGCGACATCAGCGACTTTGAAAGGCCCATCGATCTTGGCAACATGAGTCCAGACTTCCTTGACGGTACCAGCCGTCAAGGCGCAGTGGAGCGATGGTTCAGCCCAAACATGGCGAAGCATGGTCTCTCTGGGAGTTTCGAGTGACTGCCAGAGGCTCTTGGCCTTCGCCATGAGCTTGAGGCGAGCTGTTGGGTCATCACTATCTAGATCGCCACTAAGAGCATTAATCTCTTTGATCAGAGAGGGGACGGCGTCAATGTTGGCGGCGTTCAGAGCAATGGATACATCGGGCTCTTCCGACTTGGTACCGTTGGTGGCATCTGGGGTGCCGTCTGAAGATCCAGAGGAACTCAAAGCTGAGACAGAACTTTCGAGCTTCTTCTCGGTTCCACGGTATTCCGTTTCCGGGACAGTATGTCCGTTTGTGTGAGAAACAGTTGTGTCAGCCATAATGGACTTTGTGAAAAGAAATGCCTTGTGTATAAAACTTATGATCCACTTGAGAAAATGCAAGCAAGGTAATGTCCGTGAGTGAGTGATTCAGGAGGGATCAACCGTAATAAAAAAGAAAGGAAAGCAGCCTTGACATGCAGAAGTGCCCAGAGCTCGTCAATGCATGGCATGATGGCTTGGCTGTTGGTCGACCCTCAATCCTCCGACCGTTACAGGCCCATTCTCTTGCATGTGGTTGTGAAATCGACCAATTGGGATCTTGGCAGAGGAGCCCCGTAGAGTCCAGTCGTTCGGGTTGCATTAAGAAGATCTTCGAAACGGCCTGACACCACCTTCCTGGTAAACCTTTTGCATACCAAGGATATGACAAGATGTACTGATTCGTTGAGAGAGGTCTGCCAGTGCCGATCACTGGATCATACGACGGGGATACGTTTGCCAGGACACAGAGAAAGATCTGCGTTAAGTTAACGGGTAGCTGGGACAAAGCTCCGTTGCGAACCTGGCAGTTGCAACGTCGAACCAACAGCATGGTTATGATCCTGATCAGGGGCTTCCCCGAGTGCTACGTCGAACCAACACAGTTGCTCAAACCCTTGTTAGAGGGGAAAGAGACGACAACTTGACACCAGGCCCAACGTAAGCGAAGGGATAGCGAGAAGTTAGAACAGATCCGTAAAAAGATAAAGAAACAATATTCATCTGAAGGCAACGACTTTTCAGAGTTGAAAAGGGATACCAAGATATCAATGTGTTTAAGCACGACAGTAGAGGAGGCCTTTTTTTCGTCTTCATGCCATATAGAAGAGACTGGAACCTGTCACAGTGAAGAATGGAGAAAAGTGGTCGCCAAGAGCAGAGCCAACGGACGGTAGCTAGCAGCGGGAAATTGGCCCGCTTCGCCAATTACGCTACTTTGGGTCCTGGTGTGCCAAGCAAAATGACGACTGGGAAGAGCCGAATATACGAGGTACGTAGTATAAATACGCGGTAAATCGCAAACACTCAATAATATCAAGTATCTCGCTATCTTAATAGACAACACCCTCACTCTCTTCACTGCTATAGTGGCCTGAGAAGAACATGCGAGGAATTGTCTGTTACGGCGGGGATTAAAGCTGTACAATTAATTGTCATATCAGGTGGTTCTGAAATGTCAAGCAAGGGTTAGAACAATCCTTGGCGACACATCCTTCGGAGGGTTTGGATCGACATTTCAACCCCTGAGTCTCAGTCGAATTCGGGGAAGCGGAAATGGCCCCCACTATCAGTAACGGTTGTTGGTTGTTGGTTGTTCGTTACGCGTCGACGTCTGCAACCTCACTCCACCGACAACCTTGTCCTTGTACTTGGAGTCTGCCCACCTTGCGAGATTTAACCACTTCAACGGTTCTTAGATGTACATGTCGACATATTTGAGAATAAAAAGCAATGTTTCGGGGAATGCGGCATCATGGTTGCCAATCCTTCGGCAGAGTCGTATTAACAAAAATCCTTTTCACGTTAACAAAGTTAATCCCGGCTTCTTGTGACAACATTCGTGACAAAAGTTTCGATGATCCATGGTCCCAAGAAGTATAGCATGGTTGGGCTCCTGTGCCTCTGATCAAACGGCCCTGCCCCCCCTTTCTGCAAACATGTCTCTTGTTCCTGCAGGACATAAGACCCAATCCTCTGGATTTGACCCAACCAACATGAGTGAATGAGACTTTTTCCTGAGTTATTTTTCGTATACGTATGCGCTTGGCAGACAATGTCTTCTCCTCCCCATCACACGCAGGCGTATCTTGACGCCGATAAAGGGCCAACTATTCTTGGGCTTGTCATCACTGTCTCTATACTCAGTACGATATTTGTTGCTGGTCGTGTGTATACTCGAAAACGTATCATAGGCGCGTTGCAGCTTGATGACTGGTTCACAATCGTTGCAGTGGTTTGTTTCCTCGCTCTTTTTGTCTAGGTGTCTCTAATCCATCTTAAGATCTTCGAATGGTGCCAAGTTGGCGTTACAGTTGTAGCTGTTAGGAACGGTAATGGCAGACACTTCGACCTTTTGAACGTGACCCAACAGCAGAATGTCATTCTCTACACCATCTTGGGCTTCCCATTTGGCGTCATGGCCTTTGGGTTTCCCAAGCTCGCCGTCGTCGCACTCATTACACGACTTATGAATCCCGGACGATTACACAAGATATTTCTCTGGGTGCTTGCTGGATGTTGCATGATGGGACTGATTGGATGTATAATCATTCTCTTCGCCCAATGCTCGCCTGTCGAGTCCCAATGGACGTTCTCCATTACCGACAAGAAGTGCTGGAGTCCTTATGTTCTTGTCAACTTTGCCATTTTTGCTGGCGGTAGGTAAACTGCGTTGATGCCAAGAGCGCCTGGCTGACATTTGACCAGCCTTGTCTGCATTTACGGACTTGTATCTTGCTGTGTACCCTGCCGTGGTTCTGTTCCATCTCCAAATGAACAAACGGAAGAAGATCGCGTTGTCGTTTGCTTTAGGCATCGGCTCAATGTAAGTATCCGATTGGCGCGAAGATATAGATAAAATGCTGACATCCGTCTTCAGTGCTACCATTGTAGCCATCTACAAATGCACCCGTCTGCCATCGCTCGCAAGTAAAGACTTCTCTTGTATGTGATATCTGGCCTGTTTTGCGTCCTTGTACTAACAATTGGTAGATGAGACCTCCGACCTTGTGATCTGGACTGTGTAAGTAACATGATATGCCCTGGCATACGAACGACCACTGACCTTACGCCTCCCAGCATCGAAGCGAGTACCATTATCATCGCCTGCTGTATCCCAGTACTCCAACCCCTCGTGGATGCCCTCTTGGGTCGCCGAGCCTTCGGATCCTCTCCAGGATATAAAAACTACAACTCCTCCGGATACCAGAACTACGGCAATTCCCGAACCGGCCAACCTCGTTCAAATATTGAGCTCAGCGACAGTAGGAAATTGCGAAGCGACGATCGAGGCAACATGACGAACGTGAAGTATCTTGGATCTGGGGCCGCGGAGCTTGACTCGCAGGAAAGCATACTGCGACACGATGGTACAAAGACAACGGATACTCATTCGGCGGATGCACACTCGGTCAATGCGCCGACTGAAGGAGAAGTTCCTCGATAAAGGTAGTAATGTCAAACTATGGACCGTGGATGTAAGATAAAGTCAGTACGAATTTAATGCGTCAATGCTGGAAGTTCTAAAATCGCACGCGGCTGTTTGACGAACAGCAAGTGATATCAATTGGATACTAAACTGAGTGGCAATGTCACAGCCATTCCGCCGCAGCTTTGGCCGCTTGTTCACCTTCCCTTCGAAACCCGTTGATATGGCCGCTCTCAACAATGTCATGCGGAGCACCATGCTCAATGCGTATAGTCACGTCATTTCCGGCCTCTCTCATATCATGAGCCCACTCGACAAATTCATCGTAGAGGAGTTCTGCATCTCCAATGTGAGCCCAGAGCTTCGTCTTGGTCCTGAACGGTTTGCCCTTCAAAGTGACATATGGCCCTTCCCGATCGATGATTCCTTCAGGAGCAAAAGACTCGGTTGCCCATTCAGCAAAGTCGGCGGGTAGATAATCTGTGCTGTAGTTCTTTCGTTGTCGGACGTGATGCGCTGGTGTCGCTCCTGGAATATCGATCCACGGGGACCATAGCAAAGCAGCCTTGGGGCTTGGGGTGTCTGGCAAGTACTCGCTGATATATCTCAGCAACGAGACGACAAGATGGCCACCTGCGCTGTCACCGCTGACGACGACATTTTCTGCTGGAACCCCCAAAGACAAGATATACAGATAGGCGGTGACGGCATCTTGTAGGGCGGCTGGGAAACGGCCCTCTGGAACGCAAGTCAACCTGTACCCGGAAAAAAGGACTTTTGGTGTTATGTATTTTGCAAAAACGCCAGCAAAGTGTCCACTGTCGAGTGGCAGAGGGCTTCCAAGAACATAACCGCCCCCATGGAAATGAAGAAGAAGATACTCTCCTGATGCCATATTGGATAGTGAAGACGATTCATGAGCTTCAGGGTACCACACAGCTCGAACCGTGCCCGGCTGTATGACCTCATCCTTCAAGGGTCCACGGTAGACATCTCGGTTCGACGCTGGCAGAATAGATATAAACCGCGACCCCAAATCCTTGCGTTCCGTTGGCATTGGGGTAATGAGGCGAATACTAGTATAGAATTGCATCAGGTCGAACATGAGCTGTCGACCCAATGCTTGGTGTAAAGTCCAGTTCCCATGGGGGCGATTGCTTGGGATGATGTAGTAGAGAGCTGATGGGACAAGCAGAAGGATTCGACAGATCAAAACGCAGGCGTGCCACGCGACTTGGCACCATGATAGCAGTGCCATGGCGCGTTGCTGAACAATTGAATCTACGTTCTAAGGGTTTTGGAAATGTCTTTGCGCTTCACAGATGAGTTCCAACAATCCAAGAAAAATATAAAGCTTTGGGTTACATTCAAGATTGGTAACCGAGGTGTTGCGCGAGAAATGTGGGGCATCGGGGTCCGCGGGTAAAGACAAGTTTATTCTATAGAGATCTTGGGTTCCTTCATGACTGTATCAGATCTATTTCACCTCTGCATAGGCATCCAGAGCCTCATGCAACTGACCAAAGGTACCATCGTGCCAGCCCGCAATCTGAGCCCATTCATCCTCAGGCAGAGTAGCATGCAGCATTCTCAGCCACGCACCAACGACCATGTCCGCATAGCTGGCCTTCTTCCCAAGCAAAAACGGACCACTCGTGTCCCTCGTGAACAGTTTTGAAAGATTACCCAGCATTTCTCGAAGAGACTCCATCACCTTGTCCCGAGCCTCGCCAACTAGTGCGAAATCGTCCCACTGTTTCACCCCCGCACGTCGGACAAACATAGCCTTGGTCTCCTTCTCAGAAGCTGGATCGAACGGCATTCCCTGAACTCCCAATTGAACATGTGCAGTAAACGCAGCATCGATGTTCAGATTGAACTTGGCGTACTCGGGGATTTCCTTGTCGCGCCACTCGGAGAGAGGGACGAGGATGTAAGGATGCTGGAAGTCAAAGTCCAACGTCTGAGTGGGGAAGAGGTCCCCTCCGCCAGAGCTTGGGTAGGTCTTCTGTAGGTAAATAGCGATGTCGAAGGAGTCGCCGACTACAGACCCAGTTGAAGGATCCTCAATGATGGGCAGAGTGTAAAATTCTTTACCATCGTTGAATCTGCGACAGGCGGGGACGTTGAGGCCAGTGCGCACTTTGGTGATGTCTGGCAGGGCTACCCATGATGTCGAGTATGGGACTCCCTTAAAGTTGAGGGCAAATCTGCTCTTCCACGGGTTTGGAGAGAAGCAGTTCTTCTCGACGGGAGGTCGCGCAGCGATGTCGTAGAAGACGATTTTCTTTGAGTCCGACATGGTGAAAGATAAAAATCCGAAGTAATGCTATATGACGATGTTGTCGTTGACGGTTATAAGATGGGTCGTGATACGAAAATTGATACGTGGCTTATCCATGATTGGCTTGGTTACGAGGTTTCACAAAAGTGCCTTATGACAAGTCACTAAATCGGAAGTCGCTATAATTGAATCACTGCTCATAAATGCAATAATTGCCAAGTTTGCATTTTATTGTTTCAATACGCCAAAGGGTATTTTGTTCGTACCATCAAGACTGGTTAGAGAATTGGCTGCCTCCTCCAGCCCTATAAGGTGGATCCACAAATCTTTCGACGAAGCTGAGGTTCAAAATAATTCTCTAACTGGGACACGGCATAGCCTGATTGGCTGCCCCTGACCCGAATTACCATACCCCTGGCCAAGAAAACAATAACCGCAAGCTATGATGGACTATATCTAGGCGCAGATTATATGCCGTCTTGTCAAGCCCACCGAGTTTGGTGCTGAGTAACAGATGGAGTCAAAATACGCGCTCTGGTTCGTCGGTCCGTAAAAAAGCACACATTGGTATAGGGTCAAGGCGCGGGCCAAGGCATGGCCTAATGCCGAACAACCGGCTTGTATAATATTCTCATATTATTCGCTTGCCAAGCACAATGCCTCATGAGATTGACAGCGAATTGATCTACAGACATCACGGTCTTTTTTCCGCATCTAAAACGGCGGGCCCGTAATATTAAGCCTCGACCAGATGGCGTAAATTAAGAATGAGGCTATGTCTTGGCTGGATGATATAAAGTCTAAGCTCATGGACCGTGTTTTATGAACTAAAGTTTTTCATCTGTCTTTCTGCATGAGATCGAAATGTCTGTCAAATCAATGACCGAGAACTTCCCGCTCGCCAGATACAGGGCTGGCGGTGGACATCCGACTGGCCAGCGCAACGGCATTGAGGAAAAGCTAGAAGAGTCCTTCCTCAGCCATTTCACCCAGTTGTTCAACAAGTATGCCGGACCCAATGGCACCTGGCATCGAGACCAGATCGGTCTCTTCATGCATCACGTCCAAGTCGAAAACCCCGATGGCCTGGCAAGTTATCTTGTCGATCAAGATGAGTTAAATCTACCTGAACTCATCAAGTATCTCACATCATCATGCGGCAACATTCTCGAAATGGCCGCTCCTCAAGATCTGACCTGGCCATTGAACAACTACTTCATCAGCTCAAGCCACAACACCTACCTCACCGGGAATCAACTTTCCAGCGACTCGAGCACTGAAGCGTACAAAGATACCCTGTTGCGTGGATGTCGCTGCATCGAGATTGATGTCTGGGATGGCAAGGAACAATGGAAGTCAGGATTCGGCTCAGAGGATGAAGCAGAAAGAGAAATGAAAGATGTTTCTAGGGAAGCTGCGCCAAGGAAAATGGGCTTTGCAGATCGAGCCATCATCAAGATTGGGCGTTGGGCCATGAATAAGTTTGATCCTGTTGACCCCGATGGCAAGACGGTTGATGACAGACTCTTGGATGTTATCGACGCTGAGCCAAGAGTCCTTCATGGATTTACTCTCACCAAAGAGGTTCTCTTTCGTGACGTCTGCCAGACCGTTAAAGAGTATGCTTTTACCACGTCTGATCTTCCACTCATCGTCAGTCTGGAAGTTCACTGCTCTCCACTACAACAAGGCGCAATGGTCAACATAATGGAGGAGGTCTGGGCTGACTATCTTCTCCCTGTACCCGAGTTCGAGTCCGATTGCCTACCATCTCCTCACGAATTGAGGAACAAGATTCTGATCAAGGTCAAATATGTTCCAGAGGACGGCAAAGGAAAGGGCAAGGACACGCCTGATAGTACGGATGGCGAGAGCATGCTCGAGGTTGTTGTGGAGGGGGACGAGAAGAAGGTCAAGAAGGTCAAGCCACCCAAAATCATCCCTCGACTGAGCCGCCTTGGTATTCATACTCGAGGGATTAGCTTCAAGTCACTAGAGGAGCCCGAAGCCTCGATGCCAAATCACATCTTTTCCCTTTCAGAGAATGCAGCCTTCACTATCCAGAGGCGCATGCCAAAGGCTCTGTTCTCTCATAACAGACAATTCCTCATGCGGACTTATCCACATGGTATGCGGTTTGACTCGTCCAACTACGACCCTGTCATTTTCTGGCGCGCTGGTGTGCAGGTAGTGGCTCTCAACTGGCAATCATGGGACCTGGGCATGGTACTTAACGAGGGTATGTTCATGGGCTCAGATGGATATGTTCTCAAGCCTGAGGGATATCGTCATGACCCAAGCGAACAACATAGCATTGAGGAGTCTTACATCCCTAGCAAGACATTGGAAAGGGTGGCTATCACAATCATAGCAGCACAGAACCTCCCGCTACTCAGCCGCCATGATGATCCTGCCAAGTTCATCCCTTATGTCAAGATTGGCCTGCACACAGAGCCAGATGCACTCTCAGCCATGGTCGACGAAAATGCTACTGCTGAACAGGTCAAGCAAATTGGGTACAGTAGAGAAACAGGTAAAAGCAAAGGCACCAATCCAGACTTCGGAGGCGAGACGGTTGAGTTTCTCAATGTCGAGGGTGTTGTTCCAGAACTGGCCTTCCTTTCATTCAGGGTCATGAACGATGTACCTGGACCTGATGTTATGGCCGCTTGGGCTTGTGTTCGTTTGGACAGGTTGAGGCTTGGATATCGTTTCTTGAGGTTGCTGGATAAGGAGGGTATGCCGAGCAAGGGCATATTGTTGGTGAAGAGTGAGGTCAGGGAAGCCTCTTGACCAAAGGTGCAATAGAAAGAACTGTTCAGGCATGCTGTATTACTAGGTTTTAGCTCTGCTGTATATACAAGATTGGTGAGGGGTCAAAACAAGCTTTCGAGCATGCGAACAAGAGTGAAGGACACGTTTTGACAAAAAGGTATATACTTTTGTGCCCTCACTGCTGCCTAAGATGATACTTTGTGAGGAATACCTAGTGATTCTGATGACCTCGAGACAGCGTCTACTCCTTTTACGTTCGAACCACGTCGTGGCATACTCGAGTTGAGCAACCGTTTTCAGTGTCAGGCAATCGCAAAGATTGGGAAGTGTACATGTGTTGTCGAGATGGATGATGAGCTGATGCAATCCTTGCTTTTGAGTTTCGATAGCCGGGATGCCGCGGGTTGCCGCGGGGTTCCGTTAGTTCAAGTCGGCGCCATTGGACGCAACGAGGAAGCTCCCGTCTCATGTCGATCTGCGAACGAGAATGAACGAGATCCCATGTAGCGAATGCGAAAGTCGTTTACTGAACGAGACATCAATGGAGACTTTGTTTAGAAACATGCTAAATGTCGCCGAAACATGAGACCGTGGATTATTTCAGGGCTGAAGGGAACCTTCAAGCCACGAATCTTGATGAGGGTTAGCTCCAATGCTGCAGGTCGTTCGATTAATGTATTGATCTGCTGGTTGGACGTACTACAGGATATGAAACCTGGCCGAGTCTGCCTTGTGTATTTATAGCTGATGCTCAGTGAGACGGCTCACCCGTACATCCAGCCCCAATGAGCCACCAACTTGTTATTCGTATCCACCAAATTACACCAACACAGAACGGGAATAGTCAGTCAGACGTCAACGAAGCCGTTCCCGCAGCGTCTCAACCCTTGCCCAATTCAGGGGACTTGCTGCAGCCCGCGGGAGACGATCAGCGACCTGAGAAAATGGCTCATTAATCCGATCGGGTCATCACTGTCACCCATAGCACGTGGCAGGCGTTTTGGAACATCATACGGCCCCGCAACCGCCAATCATAGGGGAGAAGGAGGGAGTCCAGAACAAAAAAGCGTCGAGGCTGAGTTGGCGCAGGGATGCATGACGACGCGTCTTTTTATGTACCGGCCATTGCCCACTTCAATGAATTTAAATTAAAACCCTATATAAGGTGTGAGGGCTGGAAGGTAAAGGAGTTTTAGTGTTTTTGCACCAAACTTTGCTCAAAAGTCACACGACATATAAATACCGGAGAAGGACCAGATTTTAACTCTCGTGGAGTCTTTCGCTTGGAATGTTTTCAGCTCGGGACAATGGCACTCCAGAATATCATTCAACACTTGCGCGCGCGCCTTGGGAACTATGAACGACTGTACGATGAGGAGCACTTTGAGTCGGAATCACCATCTTATAAAAGATGCGTTCCCAAACGATTTGGATTTCCGAGATTCAGGAAGCTCACAGTATATCTAATCCTGATCAACCTGATTATTCTCGGACTGTTGATTCATTCTATTCGCCCTCTCATCACCCTGCTCGTACGGAATGACGAACTATTCGCAATCAACTTCTCCGTCGACCATGCAGCACATCCAGAAGCATTTCAAAGGCCAGATGGGAAGAAGAT
The DNA here is from genome assembly GCA_019191175.1 of Fusarium veterinarium. NCBI lineage: Eukaryota > Fungi > Ascomycota > Sordariomycetes > Hypocreales > Nectriaceae > Fusarium > Fusarium veterinarium. The sequence continues at coordinate 70,139 of JAHARR010000124.1, read as the reverse complement.
ACCGCGGATTTTACATCAGACAGCTCCCAACAGCTCAATTCCAGAAATTTGGGCAACCTCACAGCAAAGTTGCAGAGAAGCATATTCTGACTTTGAATATAAGCTCTGGACTGATGACGGGGCTCGCGAATTTCTTAAGGAGGAATTCCCATGGTATCTCGACACTTGGGATACCTATCCTTTTCCAATCCAGCGCGCAGACGCCATCCGCTATTTTGTTCTGTATCATTTTGGCGGAATATACATGGACATGGATACATATTGCAACTCGTCCTTCCCTGTAGATCAGATTGAATCACTACCAGGAAACGACCATGCCTTATTCAAATCGACATTACCGACTGGTATCACGAATGACTTTTTGATCTCAACCGCAAGGCACCCAGCTTTCGCATCAGCAGTGTCGAGACTGGCCAGCTTTCACCAGACAACACGGCTCTGGGCTCGTCTTCAACCCTATGCAGCTATTATGCTGTCTACAGGGCCTCTCTTCTTGACCTTGGCAGTGCAACAATATCTGCTTGGCCAGCCAATTTTACCATCACCAACCATACACATCATGGACCCTGCGATGCTACTGCCATATATGACAGACTTTGAAACTGCGACCTGGCATCAAAGTGACGCTCAGGTGCTCAAATGGCTTGGAGACAGGCCATGGACATGGTTCAGTTTGGGATTCATTGGGGTTATCGCTGGCATATACACCTTCAATTGCGTGCTATCACGAACTTTTACGACTCTTTATCGTAAGCTATTATAATATCCTATAGATTCAGCGACTGCTTCTCAAGAAATAAAAATTTCCCCAGCTAAAATGGGCAGGTAATTTCACATCCCCTGTCACTCTGTTTATTGCTCGGATAACCGGCACAATTACGTGGTCACAGCTCGCTCCTGTAATTTTCGGCTAGTTCCAAAGACAGAAATAACCGAAAACTCAAACGCACCCGCGAAAAGGCGGCCTCTTTGATGAGCGAGAAATACGCTCTGGCCAATTAAAACGCGCAGAGGTGCGAGGCACAGACGGGAAGCTGATGGATGGACCTGGGGCCGCCTGGGGATCCATTGGTCCAGAAGTCTTGAGCTCTGCTTATCAGAAGACAGCCACGTCGTACGTGGCTTAGCTTTCATATCACGACGACGACGACAACCCCCTTTTCATCTCATAGGACCACTAGATGTATAGAGTTGTTTGACGCGGCCCAAATGAACATCTGACTTCTGTAAAGTTCAATGAAAGTGTCAAAAGATTGGGGCTTTTATGCGCGGGCCCCGCGGAGTCGCATTGCATAAAATTGCAACTGAAATAGAGTTCAGGGCCGTACCAGCGACTTGGTTTACCGCCACCTTGTTGCCTGCTCGAAGTTCGCATAAATGGCATGACTAGAAGTTTTGGGTTCATGTCTAGAACCATGTTTGTCTATGGAGCTGGCCGTTGTCTTGTGAATATGTGAGGCGTAAGAAGATTCAGGTAGTCTTATGGCCAGCAAGAATTTCTATAGTATAAAGTCGATGATGGGCCTTTGCCATATAAAGAGAGAAATTATATATTAGAAAGAAGATTTATACAGCAGAGAGCCTTTGTACTATCACCATCCACTGCTTGTTTAGTGTTATCGAGGCTTCTTGATAGAAACGCTATACCTGGTTCAGAAGGGTTGTCAGTATGACAAGATATACAATACGAGGGGATAGACTTGGTGGATCAGATTATGCATTGGCTCTCAGAGCAGTTTCAACCGTATTCAAGGAGCCGGATAATAAACTGCGTCGGTATCGTTTCCTGTGATGGTTGGGGTTTCGAACAGGGAAACTAGTCCATACTAGGTTTATGTTTACAAATTGCATAGGATATTATACTAAGTATAGCAAAGTTTTATATCTCCTAATAGCTAGGTAGTATTTTAGGCTTATTAATATAAGGAAGTTTTATTAATAGTTAATAGGCTAGAATTTATAAAAATATAAATAAATATAATCTTATATATTAGATATAATCTAAAGGGATAATTTATATAATTAGATTATTTTACTATATATAAAAAGTTTATTTATTGCATATTTAGAGTTTAATTCTTTAAAATATATTAGAAATAATAAAACTATTATAATATATTATATTCTATATCTGGTTACTCTTCTGTAACATGAGGCTTTAAACTTAAACTGAAATCTAGATAAATAATTCAAGAAAGATAAGTATAAGCCTAGCAACTATAATAATAGAGATAAGTATGAAGACAAAGATGATAATGGTGATGCTAATCTAGGTCGAGAATGAACTGAACTATGATCTGTTCCTCTAGATCAGATAGTTTACTTGATTGAGGAAACCAAATCGCGTCGAGGTTGCATGCCTTTCTGGCGGCGACCTAGCTTTTTAGGGCAGACTTGATAAATTGAGATAGCGCGTCGAATTGTTAATTTTTGGTTATATTGAAGGGCTTGAAGGGCAAGCAGAATATTACCCTTACCATTGAATTTAGACATGTTTGTTAGTTGAGATTTTGTTAATTCAATGGAAAAGTGAGAGATTAAGGGATATTCTTTTTGGGAGACATGCTTGTCTGGGATATAAGCTTATCACGCACGTTTTCTCTAATACTATTCAGGGGCTTATCTCATAATTAGGAGACTTATTTTACCAGAATCGTCTTCTTCTCAGTCCCTTGAAGCCAAACATGCTCCGATGGTTCGAATATTGGTACCCGCGGCAACCATCTTTCCGCCCTGTCTCGATATATAATTTGCTTGAGTTGTCTTTATGATCGCCAGATTGGAGCCGCCGAGCTTGAGGTGTAAAGCCAACTTCTGCTCAGTTACATTCCCTCCGAGTTAAAAAAATGCTTGTTCCAATTGCATGTCAACTTATGCAAGTCCACCTCGTGTTATCAAAAGACCAACTATCCTTCGTTTTTCGCAAGACTCTGATTGGTAGGGGGCAGATGAAGGAAAGAGTGTGTATTTATTTATGTGTTTACATCTGCTAAACCTTTCAAAGACGCCGAATACTATGCCAACATCCCATCCACCACCATGGGCTCCTGAGAGGTGGTCTGCCAATGACTACTGAAACAGACTATCAAGATACAGTAATAATACATTCTAACACTTTGATGATGTAGGTTCCAAATAACAAAGAGAAATTATTTTGATACTGTTCTGTGTAATAATAATACTCTCAGCTCCTACTGGAAGTCTCAGACTAATTTAAATGACTGTAATCTAACCCCTCGATCACGCAAAGCTTCTGGAAGCATACGAGGATCGGAGTTCATAAGCTCTCCAGTCAAGTTGTTTCGAAACAACGACAAGAATTGGGGGTCGTCCTTTGTCCTATCTTTTTGAATGGCTTCCCACATAACGGGTAGTTCGCCTAACCTAGGATCTTGCTGGACCGCTTCCTTCGTGTCTTTGTTAAAGAAATAGGGGGTTTGAACTCCGCAAGAGTCAGGCTTATACTGCATAACCCATGGGGCTGGGAGAGGGCCAAGGAAGGCCTCCGCGCTAGTAAACCCATGAAGATAGCAACTACCAACAACTTGAAAACACCCGCCTGTCCACGGACGAAGAATAACTAATACTTTGCAACCAAGAAAGGCACATATAATATCACCTACAATTATTCAGTGTCCAGAGTACACAGTCAGGCTAAGGCCTTACTTACCAGGCTGTGTGTCCTTATGGCTAACACCAAAATACCCCGTTTTGCAAGTAATAAAGGCCTGTTCGGAAAGAAACCGAAGTTCGTGAGCATAACTGGAAGCATCGATATTATTTGTGTGCCCGTCAGACGGATCCGTAGAGCTCGCCAGAAGTTCCTTCAGTTTACTTTTAAGTTCCTGAAGCGAGGACCAGGTGACTATCGTGGGGAAACGATCCCTAAGCTTACCCTGGACGAGAGTGGTGATAAACGCGTCCAGATTGCTCTCCCCTGTAGGGTATGTCCCTGTCATCAAGTTATCTGGCTTCCAAGTCTGGAGTGCTGTCAGTCGCTTAGCTGTGTCAGCTGGACACGTCCCCTTGTTACTTTGCACCGTGGCTATCTGAATACCACACACTTCGAGAACGTTAGGGGCATGATAAGTCGCCTCGGCACGAGACATCCCAGATACCAACCCCGCCGCTCGGGATAACAACTCGCCTAGGTTGCCAGATAGATCTGGAACCCAAGAAGGGAGTTGTTTAGGTCGACTTGTTCGCAAGCTACAGAACTCGAAATGTAGCCGCTTCAATTGGTCCTGCAGACCTAGAAACAGATTTCGATAGACCTCTGCCACAGGCAGGGAATACTCAGGATGAATGTGAGGCAGCAGGCTAGATGCAGCGAGTCCAAGGAGCCCGTATACCTTATCACGAGGGTCGAAGCACTCTAGATGTGTGACCATTTGGAGCAAGGTGGCGAAGTTTAAGCCTTCAAAGTTATAGCAGAACGTGCCGAGCATTGGGAGCCTGCTTGAAGAAATACAGCGAGGGATATGTCTCTTCCACATGAGGCAGACAATTGCCCTGCGGAATCGTTGCCACATCATCTGGGATAGTCCGCATTGCACGACTGCATTGTGGTTGGAGAGATGGATCTCTTGCACAACCCATAATCGAGTGAAATATGGACGGTTGGTCAAGTCTACAATAGCCTGCCAAGTGCTGTCGTCATATGGCATACCAGTGAGCGAATGAAACCAGTCTTGGTGCACACATCCAGGCGAAGGTCGAACCCAGCTTGCCTTGGTAATTTCGACCTGTGCGGCCAAATAGTCTAGCGTCGATAGCGCGAGCGTGCTATTGTCCGATTCTAGCCCCAGCCAGATCACGACACGGACTGCAGAGCGGAAGATATCGGCCATACGAGGAACCTGAATATTCTTTTCAGTAATGTCGTTTTGGTTGATGCAAATTGCGTCAGCCCACAGTGTCCGGGCCTTATCAGGATATCGTAGATGATTCAGAGCCCCGGCGAGATTCCCCCCAATACAAAGTGTCCTGGTTTCACGTAGGTCATCTTGGGAGAGAACTTGGACAGTTTGGGGCTTATTCGCACTGCCCCAAGTGTATGAAAGAGCTTCATACAGCGGGGAAGATGTAACACCGTCTGCATGAGAGCCGGGCAGGGATCCAGTAACACTGCCATCAGGGTGATCCCATGAAGAGGTCTGCAGCTTTTCGTTCCAGAATAGGTATCTGTCCTCAGCGGTTTCTTCTGCTACCCAACCTAATGGCAAGCCCTTCTGCAGGTCATCTAGGGGCCTGCGATAATGAGACTTCTCGCTCGTAGCTCTGAGTGGCGCATGATGAATTGTGACTTGAATTTCAGACTCAGGTTGGCCAGGCAGCAATGTGAGAAGTCGAATATCGTCGTCGACTAACTTAGAATACTTATATGAAGACATCGTTGCTTTGTTAGAAAGAGGAGGGACTATGCGGGGTTTTCTCTATTTGGCCCCTAAAGGCATGGCGCTATAGTCTGGATTTTGTGGGTCAAGTCATTATTTACTGGTTACAGCTATTAATATTGTCAGACATTACGTGTATTCGGTCCATTGGTCCAGGTTGGTATATTCATCTTGTGTTCTGTTGAATTCTGCCCCTCAGAGGTTTCACCATCTCGGTTGTAATCTTAAAATATCCCACCTTAAAACAAAACGTCAAATGTTGTGACAGCGTAGGACTCTTCCATTGACAAATTCTTCAGTAGTGTTCACTTTTTGTATTCAGCAGCAACGGTTTGTTGTACTATGCTACCTCCCTTGGTTCTATCTGTCATTATATCATGCTTTCACTGCTTAGTAGTTTTACCCAGGTCTGCTTCTGTTCTCTCCACCAAGACATCAAAGATGCGCTGGACATGCTCCTCTCGAACCCTCTCAACACCTGTGCATACACGAATCGCAAACTTGTCGTTGACGATGGTGCTGGTAAGATAAAACTCGCCGGTTCTGTTGACCCATTCGTAAAGCTCTTCCGTTCGAGCGTTGATCTCTGTTTCGTCGGCTCCCTTGACGCGGAAGGTCACCAGGCCAAAGCGCGCAGAGGTGAAGATGGTGAATAGGTCAGGTCGACTGGCCAGCTTCGTCTGGAGAGATTCACCAAGCGTAACACCGTTTCGAATGTGTGCTTGCAGACCTCGGATGCCATAGCTGCGAAGAACGAACCACAGTTTGAGAGATCGGAAGCGACGTCCAAGAGGGATTTGCCAATCACGATAGTCAGTGACCAGTTCATTGTCAGAAAATTGGTTACGCAAATACGGCGGCTTAATGCTCAGAGACTCGATAAGCCAGGCTCGTGATCGGACCCAAACAGCAGAGCAATCAAAGGTAGTAAGCATCCACTTGTGTGGGTTGAAGTTAAAAGAGTGGAAGTCAGCCATTGGTGTAGTCAAAGGCTGATTCTCCTCGAGAAGAAGTGCAGATCCTGCATAAGCAGCATCGACGTGGACCCAAATGTCCTTCTCTGTGCCAGCTGTAGGAGACAACGCCTCGACAATGCCAGCAAAGTCATCAACTGCACAAACATCAGTTGTACCCATCGTAGCAGTCAAGTAAAAAGGCTCCAGTCCGCGGGCCCGCAACTCAGCTACCGTCTTGGCAACAGCACGACCAGTCATGGCGAATCCGTCTTCTTCAGTGACAGGAATAGCGACGAAGCGGACACCAAGAACTTGCGCAGCCTTCTTGGTACTCGAGTGGGATCCAGCACTTCCCAAAGCGACAAGTTTGCTTCGAACATCCCAGACAGCATCTTCATCCATATCCCTCGTGACGGCAGCAAGATACTTGTCGCGGGCAGCACACATAACAGTAAGGATAGCCTCGCTAGCACTGCCGTGAATGACGCCGCCTCCATGGGTGCTACCGCCGCTCAAATAGCATTCCGGTAGACCGAGCGCCTTGGCAAGCCAGTCCATGACAATTGTTTCCAGTTCTGTAACTGCTGGGCTACAAATCCAGTTGAAATGGGCGCCATTGAAGGTATTCGAGTACATTTCAGCTAGTGCGGCAGGGTAACTGCTTGAGCATGGAAAGAAGGCCATGAAACGGGGGTTGGCCCAATGGGTGATTCCAGGAAGGATTTTAGACTCGATGTCAGCATGGATGTCAGTCCAGGACTCTCCTTCAAGAGGGGCTGAGGATGGGAGCAAAGGTCGAAGATAGCCTGGCTTCACATCGGATACGACACGCTGCGAGGAGACATTGTCATAATAGTCAGTGACTGTATATGGTTAACAACAGGGGTTATTGATTCAATCCTAGAAAACTTACTCTCGTCAATAGCTGTACGAGCTGCCTCGCGAAACTGTGCAGAGTCCATTGCGTCTATGTGAGTGTCTAAAATGAATGCTGCCTTGAACTGGGATGTCGAGTAGTAGTTGTGCCTGTATGACGTTGCATTTATATATCATTCAACAGAGACTTCAAAATATCGCGCTTGTTTCCGATATTGCCACGAAAGGTGGGGGAGCATGGTCATGTAACGCCAATGATCTCTAGTCCAGTCACCGTATGGAAATTCCGTTTCAGGAAAAGTCTGTTTGAACAATCTCCATAGATAATGGCATTAGCATGTCGCCACATTTGTGATGGACAGCCAGTCTCCGCCCTTCCTTTGACAAGACAAAGACCCACCTCGGAATTCTCCCCAGAGGCGTTCCGAGTTCCGAGTCAAACATAGGGTATTTCGATGACTTTGAACGACATGTCAATCAAAGACGTTTATCAGACAACATTATGTCTTGCATGATGCAACCTAGTCAGTCAGATAACATTTTCCTCGTTCGTTATTGCCGTTCTGGGATCTTTCGCATATGGAAGGCTACAACAGCCCAGCTCCGAAGGTCCAATAATCGCAAACTGTCGACTTCGGAATGTAAGTAGGCTATCATGAAAAGATAGCAACAGCTGTAGTTAGAACATCCCTTGTCAACCCATTCAGATACTCTTGGTCTTTTGCTAGTTATCCATGACGTTCACCCTGTCATCCGGGGTATAACAATAGGCCGTGGTCGCCTCGACATTGCCGCTCAGTGCCATTTACTTGAGTTTCAGATATATAAAGCTCGGATTGTGTTAAAGGACTAACAAAGTAAGCAAATAAAAAGTTGAATTAGATTTATAATTTGTCTAAGCTAATATTAAAGACCTTCGTCTAATCTTGAGCCCGGTAATATCTCATCGGCATGGCTGTACACAGCTACTCCAGCTTGGCCATGGGTTGGATAAGATAGGCTCCAATTGTGACATGGTCATGGACAGTACGAATGAGTTCAAGGAAGGCAATATGGACTTAGAGAAGAGCAACAGCAGCGGCGCCAATGGCGCCAGCCAAGCCAGCGACCTTGCCCGACAGGCTTCCAGCTCCGTTGACAACAACAGCAGGCTCAGACTTGGCAGGCTTGGAAGCTTCAGTGCTAGCAGGCTTGGAGGTCTCCATGCCAGTATGTTTGCCAGTAGCAGAAGCCATAGTGGTAGCGGCAGCGCAAGCCGTGGGCTCAACAAGAGAGCCACCGGGGCCATCGTAAGGGTTGTAGCCAAGGCACTCAGCCCACTTGGCGGCGCAGGTAGCGTGGTTGGCATCAGGTGCTACATTGCATGCATCGTGAGCCTTGTTGCACTTCTCGAGGCAATCATCAGCATGTGCAGATGCAGTGGCGGTGGCACTATGGGTGCCGGTAGGCTTGGCGGAGTGGGAGCAGGCTGTAGGGGCAACGAGAGATCCGCTATCGTAAGGGTTGTACCCAAGACACTCGGCATACTGAGCAGCGCAGGTTGCATGGTTGGCATCGGGTGCCGTGTTGCATGCATCGTGAGCCTTGTCGCACTTCTCGACACACTCATCAACCTTAGCTGTCTCTGTGGCAGTAGGCTTGGAAGAGTGGGAGCAAGCAGTAGGAGGGACATATGTTCCCTTCTTGTCATATGGGTAGTAGCCGACGCACTCGGCGTAGTTGGCAGCGCAAGTTGCGTGGTTGGCGTCAGGTGCAGTGTTGCACTTATCGCGAGCCTCGTTACATTTCGCAAGACATTCGTCGGTAGAGGAGGGAAGAGGAGGAATGGAGTCAGTGGCTGTCGGGTAGATAGGAGATGAGAAAGCAGTGTCAGAGGCAGCAGCTGGTGAAGCGCTTGAGAGCTGCGCGGCACTGAGCATCAGGCCAAAAATGACGGAACGAGTGTTGGAAACCATTTTGATGGAGGAACGATTGACTTTACGTGCTTGAAAGTGATGGTGGTGAGAGTAAAGGAAGGAAATACTTGGCAAGGCTATACAGTCGTTGGTATTTATAAAAGAACGCGCCGTGTCTCATTGTTAGTGTCTCTCGTGTTGGCAATTTAAAATAACATCTGTGTCATCACAATTCCTCCCCCGCATTCTACTCAGTCACGAAGGTCCTTTTGTCGTATAGACTTTGCTCGTATTTATACGAAGTCGCTAGGCAAGACGCATTCCTCTAGTTCAGGGAGATGAGACACCTGGCCAATCACGCCGCAGGAATCGCAAAGGGAGGGCTGTAGGCTTTGTGGCGTTAGCCACTAATATGTATTGTCTCAGGAACACCCAGCGAAGTGCCGTGATCTCGCTGGAGCAGGAGAGACACTTACGCCAAAAAACAAACAGTGAGAATGGAGTGATGTCTTATCTTTCACATCCCAGCTGCAGTCAAGGTTGCAAGCCGGAAAATTACACATTCTATCTATAGCTTCGAGAAAGATTAGTGTTAATAAATAGTTAAACTACAAAGAAAGATTTATGACACAGTTATGAGCTTAATTCTCAACTAAGTCATCGCTTGGGCAACCATAACTTTCATTCCATTTATAGACCGTCCAGCCAGTCACGTTGATCGTCAAGCGCATGCCAGTCGATGATAGGGTGAATAAGTGTCAGTCTGGAACATAGGGCTAGTTTAGACATGCCGACATCCGAACCGAGGCAACTGAAGCAGAAATGCCCAAGCGCAATACGAACTGCTGGAGATCAACGCTGTCTAGTGAAACAACACTGTAGCTAAGCCCATCATAAATTATAAGTTATGTCAATTTGAGTTTATTCTCACTCAGAAGTGTAATAAAAAGGCAAACCCCTAATGGTGAGTAAAACTGCTAAACGAGGTCTTATTATTTGACTTGAACGGTTTCATATCAGAAGACATTCAAAACAATAGCCCTCTTGGATGCAGCTTTTGTTTTTGAGTAATGTCATATTAGAAATATCTAAAGATCTTAAATACAGTGATCCTCTAGGGAGTTCTTCCGATGGTGGAATTGAATGCCTGAAGGGCTTTATTTTCTAACTTCAACTTTCCATTGCAGCAGATACGAGGCCTACTATCTCGTATTAGTCGATCCTTGGGGGGTTCGTGGCTTTCCTGTCGTCCATTGGAGGCACAGTTTCTTTGCTATTGGACCCGACTCGGCTGCCGCATACCCGGGACCGCCTTGATACCACAACAGCGGCCTTTTGGCTATTAGCGATGCCGATGCATCACTGGCCCAATTGATCCCCCAAAGATACCCACGGAGCAAATAGGAGCTGTCACCGATGTGCCTAGTGTCAACACTGACAACAAGGTAAACGCGGAGGAGCCAACATCTTCATTGCTACCGGCACAGCCAACCTGTTATGGGAGAGCCTGTTCTAGCTTCCCCAAAGCCGATCCGAGCATTGAATGAGGCCCGAGGCTACGGAATCTCCTCATATCACTTGGCCTCCTTCGATAAAGCAGGCGGCTGATATGCCTGTACCATAGCCACTTCATTGCTCATTGGTAAACTGATTGTCGATCACTACTCGTCAGTCCTCAGTCCAGAGAGATAATGATCTTGACTGCATTCAAGCTCTTCGTAGAGTTCGACCCGGCGTTCGTGATCTGGTTAATGTTAAAGGGTGCGGGCACGACTCTGGCTGGAATCGAGCCCACTGCCTCGTTCGTCTTGCTATTCATCTTGGCGCGCTTATGCACGGAGCCGCACATGAGCATACTGCTTTATAGTTATACTGTTCCCTTTATGTAAGAGCGGTGCCACGTAAAGAGCTTTCTTGTCCATTAAACCCGCCTCAAGCACCACGTCCTATACCACCACTGCTCCCGTCTTTCAAGTTCCGGTGCCAGGCACCGCCCACGTAGAGGACCAGAAGATGCTATAAAAGAGCTCGAAGTACAATCCAAAGAACAAACCGATCTTCATAAAGCTCTCAGAATCTCAGGTCAAGACGAGGCGACAATGTCAAGTTATCAAAGCAACTAAATATTCTTAAGGGAAGAGATCCATGCTGGCTCACGGTGTCACTCGTGCTGGCGTCCTTGTTCGCGACAAGGTCTGCCTTGAGCTGATTCTACTCAACAGGCCACAAATGAGAACCTGCTAAACATGATACTCGACACTTGGCCTACACAGAATCCAACCTGGCGCCATCACTGTCACATGGTTGACATTGTCGCCTTCCGGATTCATTTCTGACGTGCAGATCCTCCCTGCTGTTCACGCTGTTGGCTCAGGACACGCCCTTGTTGTCGTTGTGGTTTATTTATGCCATGCCGTGGGCGTTCCTGATCTTGACGCAGATCCCACAGTTGTAGTTATTCCTCGAAATTTATGGGCATGCATCGTCCGGTATCATGAGACGAATATCAAGCGACATGTGACCTGCCACGGACTGGTGCTTTTATTGCCTCTCCGCTCACTGGCTCAACTCGGGCTCAGCTATTCATCAGCTCTAACTACGCCCCCGGCTGAGTAGGTCAGCTAGAGTTCAAACATATATATTTGCAAGAGATTCTACGCCAACTCCAACTCAAAAGTACTAGATTCTGCCATTATAGTACTGAGCGATCAAGTTCTAACTGGTCTAAATGCCATAACAAAATAGAAGTCACAAGCTAAAAAGCCTGCATTTTACGGAGGTACTAGGTGTAACAATTGGCAAGGGATATACAACAGGTGTGGGTCTATTTGTACTACGTAATTTTACTACTTGGAGTGTGGATGAGATCCCTGATGTTAATTTCCAGAACAGGTTCAAATTAGGATGCATGCCTCAGGGGCAACGCTCAGCCCCAGGTGAATGACAAGGGCGTTATGATCACGTTCCAAACCTAGGCAATTTTTAGTAAATACTAACACCTTGTTCAAGACTTATTACTTATGTAAGATATTTACTATATAAGTTATAAATTATAGTCTTTACTAGAACTTTTTAAGACTCATTTGGTATATTTTATTAAAGTTCGGTATAAATACGTACATCACTGCCTAATATCACGTCTGGTATTTTATTTCACCTAATGCGTCGACTCGCAGAACTGGCGTCTCAGAATATGCAAGTTGGTTGATGTTCCCGACATTACCCCTGCCAACAACAAGGGCTTGTCATTTTGTGCTGCCTCTCTAATCTTTTTCAACCCCCCTAATTCTTTATTCCTCCAACACTGGTCTATGACCATATCTCCATACTGTGTTGACATCCATTTCTTCGAGTTTACAATTATGGCGAGCGCGCAGGAAGCAAAACAGATCATCCAGAGCTTGAACGAGCATGGCAAGTAAGTGGCTTGAAAACGCGAACACATGCATAACGGTTGACTTGAAGCAGACTTCTGGGAAAGCATATCAAACTCAGCGCCAAAAAATTGTTATATGAACTCCTCCGATACACCAATGTCAAAACTTTCGCTAAGGGCAGCGCAACAGATGAAGCTCCTTTCGTAACCTTTAAGATATATCCTAACAAAATTGTCACCGATTGCAATAATGGCTATCTTACCAAGGCAGATGTCGAAGCTATTTGCCAGCCAGTTCATGACACACAAATGAAAGGAGCCAATTTCAAGACCATCATCGCCGCCACTAAGAAAGTTCATATTCAGTCTGGAAATTTCTCATTTGAGTTTCAGCACAACGTGTTCAATGTTGATAGCGATGTAATGAGACCAATTTGGGTTACCCCCGCGGAGACCATTCCCAACAATTTTACCCGCATCACGCTCGACCTTCATGACCAAGGCAGCAAGGAAGATATCCAGAGTCTAAGAGAAGTCATTATATCTCACTTTGAAAACCTTCAGGAGGAATGCCTACTTTTTTTGAAGAATCTTCAATCAATGAGGGTCGAGTTTTTCGACGAAGATGGCAAGATGCATCAATCTAAGCATTTTCGGAAGCACACTGTTGACGAATATCGGGTCTCCCTAAAAGTGTCTACTGTTGACGGGGGGAAGGAGAATAATTACACCCAACTTTATCATGTGACAGAGCGGTCATCAGACGATCTGTCAACGAATCTCATGCTGGCTTTCCCCTTGACAGACGGATGGAAGGTTCAAGCTGATACGAAGGCAAAGAAACTATTCAATTTTATACCACTGCAAACATCTCCCCTTGGAGTAAGTTACACCAGAATCAGGCAGATATTCAATCGCTAATTATTCTACAAAAGTTCCATATTCACTCAAACTTCGACTTTGAAGGTGGCCAACAAAGTATAGCCACCAAATCGGCCTATAACCTAAGTATCCAAGATCAGGTTGCAACTGCGTTTTTTCAAGCGATTTTGCAGTTCTGCGAACACCCGACTCTTCGTTATTACTGGCCATTATTCCTTACTCCCAGAGTAAGAGGCTTGAACTCTTTCTGGTCTGGTCTCGACGCTGATATTCAAAGTTGGATTGCACAAAATCCTATTCTGATATCCCAAGGCGTAAAAGATTGGCGTCTCATCAGCCACCTTACTTTACTCAGTGTAGATGCCCAAGACAACACTGGAAACCCACTATTAGACGACCCCATCAATGATCCGTTTATTTCAAGCAAGTATCCTCCAGAAGTGGCAAATATGCTGAAAGAATATGGTCTTGCAACTCTCAACAGTAATCAATTTCTGAAACTGCTAGAATTGCATTTCAATGACCCCAGCTTGAGACTGGTTACGGTGTGTCGTACGAAGGAGTGGCACGGTGCTCTAGCTCGGCTTCTTTCAAAGCTTTTCGTCGATGAGGAACAATCTGAGAGGATAAGATCACTTCCTCTCCTGCAACTAAGAGATGGCAGTCTGGCATCTGCAGCATCTGGGCCAGTCTATTTTCCTACAACAGGAAACATCGATATCCCCGAGAACTTACATCTGCGAGTCATTAGCAACTCTAAAAGCTATGAACTTTACCCAAGAGCTCTATACCAGCAACTCGGGGTCGTGCAGGCAACGGTACCTCAGATCAGAAGTTTGATCTTGGATGGGTTTTCTTGTTCCAAAAACCTATCACTTCATGATATCAAAAGCTATCTCCGTTATCTATACCTCACACACCAGTCCTTCAACATTGAAAATGAACAGCCTTACCACGCGGTGAAGATCATGACTCTCGAAATGACAATAGAAAGGCCTTGGAGGAGTATTGTTTACTTACCGGGAATGGATAATCCATATACCCCTCAGAAGCTCTTTGGTCTTGGTCTGTTTGGACTGAGCCATTCCCTCAATTTCTTACACCCCGAAATATTGAAGGATGAACCAAACCAACCCAGCCTCTTTCATCCATCCTGGAAGAAGTGGTTATGTGATTGCCTTGGGATCCGGGAGAGACTAAGTCTATTTCGACCGAAAACCCTCGCCGAACAAGAGCCAAACGGGGACATTTCAGCCACTGACGAGATTGACGTTCTGTCTGAGGAATACAAATATGTGTTGAAGCATCGTCCGGATAGATTTTTGGGCTTTACTCAATATCTTTGGGCCTTTGAGGGGCCTCAACTGCTGAAAAACCCAACCCTCGTGTCAGAGATTCAAGAGTTTCCAGCGCGGAACCTGTGCGTTATGGACCGTTCACTGAATCTGCAAAATACATGGGTCCCACTCAAAGAGCTTAAAGAATATGCGAAGCACTATATGGAGTATCCTGATGAGTTCCCTTTCTTGAAGCTTAAGGAGGAGAAAGATATGGATCTGGCCATTGCTACCAAATGGGGTTTCCTAACAAAAGCTTTCAGCGTGAAATGTAAAAACGACATGGATTTTCTACTGGAAATTCTGGAGTCCATCAAGCACTCATGCCATACAATGTCACCTTGGCAGACGGCGAAAGTGATTGAATTATATATTGCCATAAGTGCGAGGTTTCAGTGCTCCATTGGTGATGAAAAAGACCGAGCGCAGTAGGCCTTCATCCGAATTGCTTTAAAAATGGTGTTAACACTTTTGTAGGGATTTCTTTAATAATTCTGGCATTCTGTACATCGATGATACAGGACCAACTTGGACGAATCTCTCCAGTTGTCTCTGGACTGCGCCTACTGGTATGGCTTCTTCATATTCCCTGAGGAGATTTTATGAAGAATGGGTTCACGATGAGCAGCAGATGGACAGTCTCTATGAGATATTCCATGTGGAGATGGGTATACAAGATGCTGCTGTTAAAGATTTGGTGACGGAATTGCTTCTCCTACGACGCATAGGTTGTGAAGATGTCTCTCGCATTACAGACATTTACAAATATCTGGACAAGGAGATGACTGCATTGTCTGAAATGAAGTAGGCTTCCCGCTATTTTTAACCCGTTTTGTCCTACATAACTAACCAAGTATTAGAATTGCATTTGATGAATGTGGTGTTATATTGGTCAAACGAGACGCTCTTTCAATATGGCTTACAGCTTCAGAATGCTTCTGGTCCGAGGCAGAAACCACACAGTTAAATAGCAGCCTGAAAGGTTGCTACCCAGATCTAAAAGCATTCTTTCTCGAAAAATTGGGTATCAATGTATCCGCTTACGACAAACTACTGGACTCTTCCACAAGTGTAACGGATACTAAAAGAAACATGTTATCCTTGATGGACGAGACGAATGGATTGGTGCCCGAATTTCCAGCAGAGCCAGTCCTAAAAGCAAAAGTGTTCCCTGTCAGGCATCCATACGGAACCGGTCAGCCATTCAAACCTGATGAATTGTGTTCTGTTGACACAGAGTTTGCTATTGGGGACCGTGAGCATCTGAAGAGTCTTCTGGGCTGCTATATAAAGATGTTACATTTTGACCTGATAGAGGTGCGGCGGCTGGACCCATTTTTTAGATGGCTCTCGATTGAAGGTCGCTATCTTTCACGATGTGCTAAGGAAAAGCTGGATACGATTTCGACATACGAGTCGAGACGATGGGATTTAGATACTAAGGCGTATCACATTGCTCGGTAAGTCTATCAATTCTGATTCGGGATACCATTCTGATTTTGCCCCATCTTGTTAGCGTTGGAGCAACATTTAACAGTTACGGGTCGTGTAATGATGCACTCTCTTTGTACCAGCGACTACGCACTGTGCAAATAGTCGAAGTCGCTTTCATTTTTATGAAACTCGAAATCGTCCAAAATGGTCAAAAAATCCAGTCTGAGAGGACATATGATGCCCTGGCTCATATATCCGACTGTGATGACGGGCTCATCATTTATGTGGCAACTGACGGCAATGACCAGCAGCTGTGCTTTTTCTCAGTCCTGCCCAGAAAGCTCCAAGAATGGCTCATGGAAAACCCACGCAAAAGGCCCAACGGCGCCTCATTCGAAGTGGTCAATGCTCTGACTTCAATCTTTGCTAGTGATGCTTCTGTTCTGGATGGTATTCTTGAGGATCAAGGCATTGTGCGAGTTCCTTTTGAGAATCAGGGCGCCGTTCGCAGAAAGTCCAAGATAAGAGTACGACTCCCTGAGGTAGACAAAAGAGACCCGTATACTTTGGTTATTGGTCGTACGGGAACGATCCTTGCAGGATGGCATTCCTAACAGATATAGATGTCAGTCTGTCCTAGCATTGTTAAAGTTATGCAAGTTGCCATTATACGTTGGGAAATGAAAAAGGCTTCTTGCTGTACAATACGGCCACGATCTATAGTCATAAAAAGATAATTAGAATTCTTCAATTATTTTCAAACCACCTCCCCGGTATATTATTAAGACTTTCAGGTCTAGATCGCCAGTTAGAGTGACGTCCTCCTACCAGCAAAAAACAACATATTTTAGCAACTTTTCTCTCTGACATAAAAAGAATACACTTACTAATTATAATAATATTTGCAACGGAGTGTATTAATTAATTTAATATCACCTGAGGTACTAAAAGCTATTGCCAAAGAAGTGGTCTTGTAAATGATGCTTCTTGATAGTTTGCGTGTCGCTGTTCCTCTAAATATCATTCGAGACATACGCCTGAGAGCCGGACGGAAATCTATATAAGGCCTTTGTCCAATCACAGTGACCTTGCACCTAAGATTATATTTTCTTATAAGTTTTGTTAATATGCAGAACACGACCTAGTAAATAGCTGAATGATAATAAGTCTTATATAGTCATCGATTTGTTGCTTAAATATAGAGATATATGCGCTGCTGGGAGATGCTTATTATATTATAGGTAGAAGATATTATTACTCTAATTTCTTCATTATTAGATACTAGAAATAGCTTTAAAGGTTAATAGTAATAAAGCATTAAACCAAAGGGCTTATAATAATACTAAAGTCATAGAATTTATAAGTAGCTATTGAAATCTAAGCTAATTAGGAATTCTTATTATTACATAACAGAAATACTTAAATATTAATATAATAAAGAATTATAGGTCTCTATAAATAATTATACTAGGAATATACTTAAGTTTATCTGCCGTATTACTAAATAACTTATTTAAGTTTTACTACTAGGCTATATAATATATACTTATCTAAAGGGGTGCCTTATTATTATTAGAGCTGTTCTTATTAATATTAACACTAATAGATATTAGGTAAGTTCAGAGACTTATATAACTGCCACTAGGTCGATCAGCTCCGAGATCCCGGAGCGGTTGTTGGACATGCCGAAGCAAAAAGGTCAAATGCGATGAGATACGGCCTGTTTGCCGACGATGCATACGCCTCAAGCTCAGCTGCGATTATGCACCCTGGCTCCGCACCTTTCCTAAAGGGTCCCCGGCTGGAACGTTTGTCCACTCAAGCCTCGACTTCTCTCGCGTTGAGCCGAAACCTCGTGGAGATGTACCGGACAAGTCTTCTTGTGGCAATCCTCGGCCTGAAAGTGAGGGGACATCCTCCTCAATATCTCCCTCGTTGAGCACACCTTTCCAATGGGGCACTTACGGGATGGAACTCGGCAGTGAAGAGATTGAAGCGATACAGTACTTCCGAGAGTCATTTTCGCCGCTATACATCATGAAGAAGCCACAATACTCTGCATTTGCGATCATGTTACGCCTTGCTACACATGACCCTCTTGTATTACACATGATCCTTGCCCTTGGAGGCTGCGGTATTGGTTACAGGCACCAATGGCGTGATAGACGGTATCGTGTATCAACAGGACGTTCAAAAGATAGCCCCTCAAAATACCGAACACTTGGACTCAAGCACTATTCCGAGGCATTGCGAGAACTACATACCATCTTGGGCGACAAGGAAACAGCCGAGTCAGCCAATCTTGATTCACTGACGAGTGGATTGGTCCTCATGATTATGTATGAACAACTCCATGGTGACAATAGATGCAATGGATTAGCAAGCCATCTGAATGGGGCAGCACTTATCTTTAAGCACCACTACGCTGATATCTTGCAGCGAGTCAGGGATACAAGCCAGTCAGTGCCTTTGATGAAGACAGCTCGGTCAGGAAGTCCTCGACACCTATCTCAATTTTGCGCTCGGTTGATAACAAGAATCTGCGGGATGGACGCCACCGCAGCATCCTTTGGCCTTGGCGGGCAAGTCACCAAAGTGCTTTGCAGGAGCTTACCAGAAAGTGATGACAAGAACAGTTTGCCGACTGGCCCAATCAAGAGTCTGTCCAGTCTCCACGCGTACTCTGGGCCGCTATACCGTTTGGTTTGGGGTGATGACTACCCCGCAGTGGAGCTAGTGGATGATCTAGAGAACCAGCAAGTCTTTGAACTGCTGGGGGCCAGTGTTCAGCTGCGGTATCTCATATCCGAGATGACGAGTCTTCAAGCCGTTGGCGGTTCATCTCTAGTTGAAGCAGCCGAGAAAGTTGAGATTGCCATCCACAACACGAGTGAGACGCACCAGAACATCCTTGACTTCGCGTCACGGCTGACCTTAGCCACTGATAACTCTCACTCCATGGTAGCGACTATACGTTGGATAGTGCCTATATACTACACCGAGGTGCTTGACTTTCTTCGCATCGCCCGGAACATACACCCTCCGCTCGAGTTAGAACTTAACAACAGCAAGACAATCCGTAATATCATGAATCTAGCTTTCCAAGCTTACCAACACGGAGGAGACGTGGCCATGGTTCGGATTGCCCGTCCACTATTCATGGTGGCATTAGAGACTGATGAGGAGCTCCATGTTTCATGGATTCTTGAGAGATTCAAAGGTTTGGCCCAGTTTGGAGAGCATTTTTCGCGCGCAGGTGACTTCCTGGAGAAAGTTTCAAAAATGAAGCCAGAGTCCAGAACAAGCATCAATATACGGACAGCGTTCTCAAATCAGGCCACTTCAATATGCTTGTGCCTAATGTAAGGGTTATTAAACGAGTAAATCTAAGCTTCGATATTCTCAATCAATTACAGAGACGCTTATGAGATTCGATCTCCTTCACCGTGCGTCTGTATACATTGTTCTCGAGGTAAATCGCTCTTATCGCTGTATCGGGAATTTGCCCATCTGTGAAAGCAGGATGAAAGCTCGCTATTGTGTACCTGATCGATCCCATACTACCCACGTACCCTCCCCCGCCTTATCTCCTGTTGATAGTATCCCCTCCCCTGTCTACAGGGAAGGTGGCCGCCATCGGAACCCCTCGGACTCGTTCCGCGGACCCTCCACCATTTCCATCTGAAGTCTAGTGATAAAACTCTATCAATAAGGTATGATGCCCCAGATCTCTCATCGGCTACCCCGCACTTTCTCGTCGGCTATCAAAACCAATGTGGCTAGTTTATCTCAGCTTCCCAAGCCATGGTGATAGCTCATGTGGTATTCGGTTGTTTCTGTTGCATGACTTCTCCCTGCTTCGTCAACGTCAGCTCAACCTGTGACAAGTTCGATATGGAGCACTTAAGAAGACTCTTCCCCCCCCTTTCCGTTCTACATCATCCAGCAAGTCATTGACATCAAACCACCTGCCAATACTAAGTCTAGCTTCTGCGCTGGGCAATCAATCTGCAACAATGGCCATCAAAGACGCATCGGAGACCATTGACACCAAGCTCGAAGACAAGGAGCTCGACAAAACAGACCTTGCCTCAGTTGCCAATGGAGCCATCCTGGGTTGTGATCTAGCACCAGAAGAGGATCGAAGAATCCTGCGGAAAGCAGATCTTCAGTATGCACCCATAACCGATAAAAGCAATTATCAAGACGAGAATTAACGAATGAAACAGTCTGCTTCCTATCATGGCATTTGCCTACCTCTTCCAGTTCCTAGACAAGACTGCACTTAGCTACACAGCAATTCTCGGACTTCGCGAAGATCTCAACCTCAAAGGAGAAGAATATGGCTGGGCATCTGCGATCTATTACTTTGGGTTCCTCGTCGAAACATATCCCATTGCTGGTGTATTGCTTGTTCGATTGCCCATTGCAAAGGTCATCGCTGTTACTATGTAAGTATTTTTGTTCGCTCTACTCAACGCTAACAACCTCTGACTGTCACTCTTAGGTTCATCTGGGGAGCTATTCTGATGTTCACGGCTCTTTGTCGCAACGCCAAAGATCTACTTGCAACTCGTTTCTTTCTCGGTGTGGCTGAGACTGCGATTGCTCCCGGTCTTTCTATGATTGTGGCGATGTGGTATAAAAGATCAGAGCAGCCTTTGCGCCAAGATGCTTGGTTCCTCGGAAACACGTCTGCAGGTATTCTTGGTGGCCTTGTCAGCTATGGCTTTGGTGAAATCAACACCTTTTCTCCTTGGAAGGTAAGGGAATAGGATTATGGGGCTAATTTCTTATGCTAACTTCTTTGAGGCCATCTTCATCTGCTTTGGAGCATTGACAATAGCTGTCTCCATCATGGTTTTACTTTTTCTCCCCGACACGCCCGCAAATGCCCGTTTCCTGACCAAAGACGAGAGAGCTCAAGCCGTCGCTCGTGTTGAGACAAACATGACTGGCATCAAGAATGACAAGTGGAAGAGGGAGCAGGTTATGGAGGCACTTTGCGATCCAAACGCCTGGCTTCTCGTGGTCAGTTATCTCGCTTCAGTCATCCCCAACAATGGACTTCTAACGGTAAGTCATACTCTTGCGCCTTGAGTGTCCAAGGGCTCATAGCTATACAGTTCAACACTATTGTTATCCAGGGCTTTGGCTTTTCTGTGCTGAAGACACTCCTTCTCAATATTCTGCCATCTGTCTTTCAGCTGGTCTTTGTTCTCATCTCTGTAATTGGAAGTACTTATCTTCCAAACACTCGGCTACTGTTCATGACTTTCAATGTCATTGTCAGCATCGTTGGAGCTGTGATGGTGCGTGAGGTTGACCCAGCCCATAAGTGGACTCGCGTCATGGGTTGTGCTCTCGGTGTTGCCTTTACTGCCAATTTCCCCATGACAATGGCTATGGTATCAAGCAATTTCGCGGGCTTTACTAAGAAGACTACAGTTAGTGCTATGGTAAGTTAATCCCGGACTCATCAGTACCTACCTACAGTGCGCTGACTTGAACGCAGGTCTTCATCGCATATTGTGCTGGAAATATTGTTGGTCCTCATCTGTTCTTCCCTTCCGAGGCCCCTGGATACAAGTCTGGATTCCTGGCTGTCATGATTTGCTTGGCAGTTTCTGCGGTTCTCTGCATTATCCTGCGATTCTATCTCATCTGGGAGAACAAGAAGCGGGACAATGCTGGAGATGCCATTGAGGGATCATTGGAAGGAATCAATCTTAGCGACAAGACAGATCGAGAGATCCCCCAGTTCCGTTACATATATTAGTTGGGCTGTTGACTCCAGAGGGTATCACACACGCATGTACTTGTGTCATATTAGGCTAAAGTGACGCATGGCAAGAAAAGACCTTTATCCTAGATAACCAAGCTTCAGATCAGCTTTTGATACGTTTACTTTTACAAACCCTAACCGTTGAGTATGTATACCAGCTATCATTGCCCTGAATATTTACCGTAGTACATACACTCTAGCTACTGGGCTATTCACTGTCTTCCTTGTCACTGTACACCTTGGCAAACATCCTTCTTAGCCCATCCATATCACAAAACTCGATGACCATTGTGACCTTAGACCCATCCTCGTTGAAGTCCAAAACCCACGAATGTTCTATGACGTCCTCTTCGCCATTCTTGTATTTCATGCCCGTAACAGTCGTTGCGGCTGATTTGCGTGACTCGGTGTCGATAGTCAAGTCAGAGATGTTGCTGTAGGTGACTACGTATTTCTTGAGATCGAGCGCCATCGCGGCTTCGTAGTCGGCGTTACTCAAGCCATCTTCCGGAGGTGATCCGAATAACTGAAGAACACCGGCTGGTTTGAAGTACCTTTTGCAAGAGTCGGTGACATCACGGTTGATTATTGCTGGATTGTTTTGTTCGCCAGCGTCTTTATAGGCACCCAAGAACTGTCTCGTTGTGTTCTCAATAGCCTCTCTGAGTTCTTGTTGTGACGTCATGCTTGCGGTGATAAACCTTGATGTCTCACGCAGGTTTTCGATTGCTGCGAGAAGGTTTGATTACAAGTACTTGGGCCCTAGTTTGTGTATTTATACGGATTACTTGCTTACAATCAGCCAAGCCGTAAGCCGTCAGCTGACGTAATGCTTAGGCTATGGGAGTTGAGTAAGTTTGTTTATGACCAGTGTAAGCTTGGTACTCTCTTGTGTCATCACGAGTATGGGATTGCTTGAGAACCGCATTGGTTCGAGCTGCCTTCCACGTCGCTTGATATCAGTCCACTAATGTCCAAGGCAAAGGATTCTCCCAACCTTGCAGGCAGAACTTTTATCGCGTTAGTTGCTGCTCTTCGTCTGGAAATAGTTATAATACTAGATAGAAAGGTCTTATCTATTGAAATTACTACAACTTAAGACTTTTATAGAGTTTAAGTATATATTTAAAGGAAAAAAAAACAATAACTTGGCCCGACATTGGACTTGCCGAGGTTTCTACAGTGTATATCTATTTATAGAAACTCGTTTAAGATGGTTTACGAGTGTGACATGGAAGCGGCAGAAAGATACTCCGAGTCACAGTGAGCAATTTCCAATGTCGGAAGCGGCCGCTCAGTTGCAATAACCTTGATTTTTAAGGCAGACAAAAGGATAAAATAACCTCCGAGAGCCCCATCTAAGCCCTACAAACTCGTCACCAAGGTGAAGGATTTAGAAGGTGGTTGCTGTGAAATTGGGTCGCTTCGGGCAGTGTTTACCCAAAATCAGGGGCGGGCTGTGCGGGCAAAGTTCATGACCCCACCTGGAAGGGGCAGCCTCTTTACCTTTTCCGTCGTAGATCGCTTCAATCAAGGAGCCCCCTTCCAAAGAAATTGTCACTTCTCCCTGCTCAACATCCCTCATGACTCACGCCATGTGACAGAGACGTCCCTGGAATGAAGGGCCTGTGCTTGTATTATCATATACTAGGCCTTGCACGCCCGCTTATCGCCACGTGGGGATCATCCTTGGTAGCTGATCTCGCGCCAGAATGGCAGACTTTGGTGAGAAGGTGAAATGGAAGAGGGCGAGAGCGCCGAAAGTGAGGTCTGGCTGTAGAACATGGTAAGTCAAAATCCCAGACACGTAAAATTCGGTGCTAATCAAAGTAGCAAGTTGGTAGCGTATTACTACATTCAACTGAAACTTTGCTGATCGTAGTCCAGAATCCGCCACCTCAAATGCGATGAACGAAAACCCACGTGTTTCAGATGTGAAAAGGACAAACGGACGTGCGACGGCTACCTTGCTCCCTCAGAAAGCAAACCAAAGACAAAATCTCTCGCCCTCCATAGAAAGCAGTATGACCTCATATCTCGCCGCCTCGCGACAGCCTCAAAGCTTCTTGTCCCAGCAGCTTTATCACCAGAGACATTCGGTTCGACGATAGAGTTGGACCTTTGCCACCACTTCCGAACATATACGGTATCAGAACTTGCGAGCTCACTCAACGCAATGAGCTTCTGGCACGCGTATGCATTACCACTCAGCCAGACTTCAAAACCCGTCAAGGCTGCCATTGGAGCGTTGGGAGGGGCGCACAAGGCTTTCAAGCTTCAGACCCAGACCGACTCATTAACGCAATCCCTCGCCCAATCTTACGAGATCGCATCCATCCAGCAATACAACAATGCTATTCGGGTGATGCAAGAATACATGAACTCACCTGATAAAGACTTTCAGGTTATTCTGACTTGTTGCTTAATATTTATCTGCACAGAGAGTCTTTACGGCCGCTACACGAACGTATCGCGGCATCTGGAAGCTGCATTCTCTCTGTTGAACGCCTGTGATCGATGGGACCTGGCGAAATTTATGGAAAACATCGGCCCTTCATTATGCGGCCTGGCTTCTGACCTATTCTTCTACGTGGGGGACAACCATTCCTCGAAGCTTGTCTCGGAGATTACAGAATGGGCCGATAAGCAAGACCCGATTGACCTGGAAGAACCCGGTGAACCCTTTACCTCTGCACAAGCTGCAGCTGCAGCACTGACACGAGTCGAGACGCTTTGCGACATGGAGCTCTACGCCGATTGCCCAGACTGTTCAAATGATGGGGTTCAGTGCGGCGATGGTGGGGTTGTATGCAAGCGACGAGATAAAGGTTTGGTGTCAGAAGCCTATTACCATCATTGGAGCGCACGATATCATGCTTTCAAGAAGACATTTGATCCATCGAAGGCCTCAGAGTCAGAGTTGTTTCGGTTCAAAGTTCTTGAACTGGAAGAGACTACATGGCAGGCCACTTTCAAGCTCAACCACATCGACGAGGACCTGGAAACGGCCGATTGCATCGAGATATTGAAGAAGGCAGGAGAGATCATCAAGATGACCAAAAGCGACAAGGGCCAGATTTTCACATTTCAGGCCAATCTTGTCCCACCAATATCCTACGTTATAATATCATGTCAGGACACAAGCGTGCAATGGGAGGCGGTGAGGCTTCTGCGGTGTCTCGGGAGACGGGAAGGCGTTTGGGATAGCAGGAAAATGGCGGATATTTACACGAATATGATCAACGCAAAGACAAACAAGCTACTAACGTGGGAGGATATTCCGGCTGACGTGCCGCAGCTGACTGAACTTCTTGGTTCGCTGAAGATGTGAGGACGCTATTACAGACGGTAGTAGATACAGTCAAAATAATGATGGACTTGTTCACCTGATCACCAAATACCTCCACGACCTTGCCAAGTTGTCTCGTTTCCGCAATCTCAAGCCGAGTATTCGGCAGTGTTGATCAGGCAGTGGAAGAGACCCGGCTTTGCTCCTGTGATTGACGAAGGGAAAGGAGTGCAAAGGCTCAGGTCACCAATAGGCTAGCACTGTTGTAGCAGGCAGCTGTTACATAACTATTATACGAGGACTGGTGAAGTTGAACAAGTATGACAATTAAAATCTATCAAATATTACAAATGAATTCCCGCTATCACATGAGAGCAAACAAAGCAGCAGCTCCGACACCAGCCGAGACAAACCAGCTTGGACCAAGCCTGGCTCCAGCTGCGTTGTCTGCCGCATCCGCGGTCGCATTTCCTCCAATGATGTACTCGGGCTCGTAGCTCTTGACAGCAGTGTTATTAGACTTTCCGTCCCAGCAGTATCGATCGAAGCAGGTCTTGCATGCATCGGGGACAGTCTCATTTGCTTTCCACCAGCTTCTGCTCATGACAGCGCATGCAACGCAGGTAGGCCACTCCTTGTCGATAGTGGCGTTTCCTTGGGTAGCTCCGTTCAGAGCATTGAGAATGATGTTGTCACGCTCGGCAGTGGTATACGACATGTCGAAAGTAGACACGTTGCTGTGGTAGGTGTAGGGAGCGTTGGGGATGTAGAAGATCAGCGGAGGTGGAACCTCACCGTCTGAAAGAGTGAAGTTGTTCGCGTCACAGCCAAAGAGCGTGGGGCGCTGGTTCAACTTCTCGTTTACAAAGGTCTCAGCTGATGGGACCGAGGGGAATTGCGTGCCATTGCCAATGCTGGAGCCAACACGGTCATATGTAGCACGAAGAGCAGTACCGTTAGGCCAGTTGTTGTTCGTATCAGCAGACGAATCAATAGCAAAAATGATATCAACACCACGAACAGGTTGGATCAATGGGTGAAGAGGGATGTTCTGCAGATCCTCTCCACCATCGACAAGAGTCAACTGATGGTCCTTGGAATTGACGCTCTTGTCGGTAGGGTTCCATCCGAAGAAGGGGTTGGGTGTATACTGAGCGATATCCTCGTCATCCTTATCCAAGCCAACCAAGACGCCTTCAATTGCTTTGACAACAATATCTGGAATATCATTCTCTTTGCCGACCTTGGTGACGTTGTTGAGAAGGAACTGGTTGAACAGTGAAGAGGACGTTCCCATAGCAAAGCCAATCTGATCAAAGCCGCGAACGCATTCACCCTTGGAGCTGATACTGCCGTTGGTGAAGTTGGAAGCGAGATACTCAGTAGGTACAAAGCCAAAGGTTGTAGGATCCCATGTACCAAACTCGTATGGGTTGAACTCATATACAGTAGCGTTCAAGGAGATGACGCGCTCACCCGGAGCACGACCATCAGCAACGAGGATGGGGAAGGGCGTGTCTGCATCCTTGAAGTTGGAGGTATCGGCAATGGAAGAGAAAGTGTAAGAAGGTCCACCCTCTGGGGCATTGACAAGCTGATACGACAAAGCTCGGCCCCAATAATCGGTGAGAGTAGTATTCCAGCCCTTGTCCTTGTCGTCAACGGCATCTTTCATCTCAGTCCAGTACTCGGCGGTGTTGAGAAGACTGATTCCAGAGCTCTTGGGGCCCTTGAAGATGGAGCGGTCAAAACGCCAGACTTTCTCACCAGACTGCAAGTCTGGAACTGTTGAGAAGTTGTTGGCAAAAATGGAACCCACTAGCCAGCCACCACCAGAAAGGCCAGCCAGATAAGTTGCCGATTGAAGAAGGCCGCTGATGGGGCCGGTCTTGTTGTTGCGTGAATCAGCAGCTGAGAGGAATCCTGCACCATTCATCAAAGCGCGATAGCCACCGCCGGACGCGGCAATGGCGATGTTGGGTAGACCAGTCGCATTGTTCTTATGCTTCTCAACGAAGCTCTCGGCATCGAAGCCAGAAATGTTGGCTCGCGACAAGAATGTCTTGAGGTCATCAATGGTGTTGTTTCTGCGGCGTCGAACCCAGGCCTCTTCCTCGCTGGACAATTCATCGGCAAGACGAACTT
This sequence comes from Fusarium veterinarium, assembly GCA_019191175.1. Classification (NCBI taxonomy): domain Eukaryota; kingdom Fungi; phylum Ascomycota; class Sordariomycetes; order Hypocreales; family Nectriaceae; genus Fusarium; species Fusarium veterinarium. The sequence continues at coordinate 42,768 of JAHARR010000124.1, read as the reverse complement.
TTGGACGCGTTGAAGGGCAATCAACTACCTTCGGAGCATATCCACCACTCGGAGAATTTGGCAGAGCTCGGATCTCGACTGAATTGACCCTGGGGATTAAAGCCGTGTCATCCGGAGCAGCAATTGCTGTGCTGAGCCAGAGCGTGAGGGCCACGAAGCCGAGCATCCTGACTGTCTAAAAGAAAATGGTTGTACAAGAATTAAATATGAAACTCAAAGTAATGAAAGAAGATGGGAACTCAAAATGGATGATTACAGAGTTACCAAGGGCGAGGCCAGATAAATATGTTGAGTAAGCTCATAAAGCCAAGGGGCGCAATTTACGGAAGAGCCAACGGGTATGATCTCACTGGGTCTAAGCACATGCTAGGGTTTTAGGGCGATGAATGCTTTGAGTGGTTACAGGGAGTGACGCGGCATGAGTGGCTAGTTCGTTCCGTGGGCAGCGAGGATAAAAAGGTTGAGATCCACTGACGGATTCTTCGGCCGAGAAGGTTTCGGTTTTTTTGGAGCCCGTTGTGGAGGCTGTGTCTCAGCTCGGCACATTCGGCACCAGCTAAGCCACAGAGAGAAATGACGTCGCGATGCCAGCTCATCCAGAGAGAGAGCGAAGCCAATGGACACAGACAGGGCTGATGGAAAGGGAAAAGGTGAGGGGAATACAATTCACTTTCGAACAGGGCCGAGAAATGGGAGATGGAGACTGGTTCACATGGAGATCTACTCCAAATGATGATCTGATCTGTTGAACAAGAATGGAACTTTGGTCCCCCCCGCATCGGAGTGGAGAGGGGATTCCCATGCGCGGATATAAGCGTGACAGGAATACGCGGGAAACAGTATGATAGGCCCAGTTATTGGAGACGATGACACTGGATCGTGCCCAATTCAGCTGGTCAGTTTGGTCTTACCCTATAACAGCAAAACACGGAGATTGCCATGCACAATAATCCCGCCAACGTTAGATGTTCAGAACTAGGCTGACGCAATATGGCAACAGCTGATGGTTTCAATTGAACAGAAAGTAAACCTAAATATACGATCATAAAAGAAGATCAATAAACACAAAGACAAAGGGAAATTTCCGGTTGCGGCCGGTTCCGATGGTGAGAAAGCTCAATCCTCGACTTTCTTCTCCCGCACCTCTCCAACTTCATGTCGACTCGTTATTTTTTTCGTTGGGTTGTCTTCCCTTAGTTTATCCTCCAACCCTGGATCCAAACACATAATAGCATAACCAAGCAACATCTCATCCGTAATAACATGTTCAGAGTGTCTTGACAGAACCCTTCTTACTGCTGAGAAAGTCTCGGAGGGCAAACTTGTTGCTTGCAGCCTTTGCGGGAACAACGGAAACGGGCTGGGGAGCCTTGGCAGGAGTATCAACGAGGAGAGGAACAAACTTGTGCACAGCCTGCTTGGCGTCATGAAGACAAACAGGGCCAATCTTCTGGATGACATTCTTGATGAAGTCAAACATGTTGTCAGCCTGAGGAAGCTCAGCATCAAGAGGGATGACTCTCAGGACTTGGAGCTTCTCTCGAGGAAAGGTAGAAAGGGCCTGGTAAGCGGCATCTGCCATGATGGCGCGCTGAATGAGAACACGAGTAGCCTCAATGTCGCCAGCTGATGGAGCAGTTCCCTGGTACTTCGTGAGAAGCTTGGGCGTGATCACATCCACAGCAGTATTTCCAGCTTGGCAGACGATTTGTTCGACAGCAGAAACAGCACTGCGAAGGACAGGACCAAGAGAGGAGAACACATCCTCACGACCTGCTAGAGGAAGAGTGGGTTCGAAGATACCCTTGACGAACCCCTTGGTTGCCTCGCTGGTGGGGAATTGTCGAATGCCAAGGTTTCGGCGCTTCGGGGCCTTGGCTGCAGTGACATTTCCAGCCTCGTCCTCTTGATGGTACTCGATGATGCATCGAGCAGCCTCGGCCAGGTAAGGTGCAAGAAGCTCAGAAAGCTGCTCGACTTGGGGAGCATTGGTGGTCCAATTCTCTTTCATCGCTGCGATGATCTCATCAAGCTCGCTAGATTGCTCGATGGCGAATACAGCCTGGAGAGATGCTTCGGCGAGGAGCGCACGCTCAGAGACACCAGAGAGCTTGGTTGCCTTGCCGCTAGAGATAGTCTCTGCCCCAACGACGTGGCTGACAAGAGATCCAGCAGCGACACTGACAAACTGACCGACATCATCGATCAGTGAAGATTCGATGTCGAGAGTCTTGGTGTCGACTTGTGACACAGTCTTGAGGGTCTCGTAGAAGGGATCAACCTCCTCGGAAACGGAAGTATCCGGGGTGTTATCAATCCCGATATCAACATAGTCACTTTCGGGGACAGGTTCGGGGATTGGTTCGGCTGCTGGGGCAGGAATCTCGAGCTCAGGTTCGGGGATTGGTTCAGCTGCTGGGGCAGGAATCTCGAGCTCAGGCTCCTCGACTGCGGGCTCGACACAATCGGGGGCAGGTGCATCAGTCTGTGTGACCTCGGGCTCAGGCTCGGGTTGAGAGATGGCCTCAGGGACGGGGGCCTCGTGGGCGCTGCAGTTCGTGCAAACAGTGACGGTGATAGGGGTCTGTTCGACGGGTTCTTCTATAGATGCCAATTCGTCAGCGAATGAAGAAGGGAAAGCAATCTGGTCTGACATGCCTTGAACAGGGGCATTTTGCACACTCAAAGCGAAAGGTTGAGCAACCTGAATGAAAGCGATATCTCGCGAGCGCCTTTCAGAACCCTCAGTCCAGTCGGCAGAGAAAACGACACGCTGACCATATCGGGGCTGGATGTCAGAAGACCCACGTCCACGATATCCAGTGTAGCACTTGACTTGCGTAGCTGCACCAAGCTGATACTCAGCATCGTAGACGGCCTCACTTCCAGCGACAACGAGGTCGGGGCTGACGAGGAGTCCGGTGCTGATCTTCCAGATGGAGTAGCCAGTCAATTTGTTGGCGAAACGCGCTTCGATCTTGACAATGGCTGCAAACAGAGAGTATTAGTAGACTAATGCAAGAGTCTTCCCACGAGCACTTACAGCGAACCATTCCTGCGTCGGGAGAGATGTTAGTGTCAGGAAGGGTAAGTCCGTTCTCCTCAACCAAGGACTCAGAGACCCTCTGGAAGCCAGTAGATGAGAGTTCAGCGGCAGCGAACCCAGTAGCGTTGAATCCAGATGACTGAAACTCGCATGAGTTGACTGCGACTTCAGCCTCTGGAGAAGTGGTTGGCTGGTCGAGGGTCCATGCAGCCGGGCGGCTGGAAGCGTTGAAGGTAGAGCACATAGTACAAAGTGTGGCAAGACGAGAATATTAAGTGATAAGACTCTAGTGAGAGAGGTGATGAGCGAAGATGAGTGATGCTGAACGGTTGAGAGGGAAACAGTTGAGATCTTATACTTTAGATCTCGGTTCATGAAGGTGTCTCTTCTATCTCTTAGAATCGGTTATGACAACAAACATCATTCCATTTCACAGAAATCCTTTCTTCACAAGTTCATTTCTGTTAATCCTCCTTTCAACCCCCTTGTCCCTTTTCAGTATTCATTTCCGAGGTTTCTTCTCTTCAGCAGCGCCGAATCCAATCAACTATCCATAATGGGCAGTTCATGAGATCTAGACGTGGTCATACTGGTATTTTCTCTTCAAGGTGGTGGAGAAGGTTTCAGCCTGCTACTCGATATTCATGCAGCTTGTGTCACATATCGATTCAATGGAACGAGGCCATGTGATATTGAACGAAAACGCAAGCGGCTATCGAGAGCCTGCAGATGCGGGGGCACAGGTCATCTTAGCTAGGCCTGCTAGACTTTTTCATTACTGAAAACCTTCGACTTGACTTGGCTTTGGTATGCCAAATCCATGTTGGTGCACTTTTGGAGAGAGCTGAAAGGCACCAAAAAGGGATGAGATTTCCGTTGCCACATACCTACCTGCCCGCAATTGTCCACGGAGCCTTTAACTTCACAACCGCCACTAACTCATGTCACAAGGCTTTGCCATCACATGTGCTATTTTGTGTAACTCTTCTTGATAGTATGTTTAATTCCGACAGAGTCTTGGTGTCAATCTAGTACAGCAGGCAAAGAAGGGTTGTATACACCTTCACCTTGGAATGTAAAACTAGTAAAGTAATGCAAGAGCCGAGGAATGTATGTGTATGATAACGGTTGCATTAGATAGGGAAACATGCCGAGTGGTTATATATACACTGAGTATACTGTTCTGAGGGCGTTGGATATGTATCTCTATAATGATTACAACTTTATAAATCTTGATTTTTAAAAAGATATAAATAATTATTATTTCATGGCTTAAACGCAAATTCATGATATAAGCGTTCTGATTCAGGGCTATTATGCCAGCTAGCCCAAACGCGAAACGTAATCATTTTGAGATTCTGCGACCTGGTCGTTTGGGTGCCACTCTTTACATAAGTGTATTGGTGTTGCGATTTCTTTCCTAGGGTTCGCACCATCATTGCAGCCAGCCTCATTCGGGAGTTGTTCAAGATATCCTTGACTCACGGACATGCTCGTAATCATGACTGAGAGTGAAATTTCCTTAGAGGGAACATTGTCTCAGAGTCGCGCAGATCGAGGACAACTCAGTCCAAAAGAAGCAACGAAGACCACTTAACAGCCAGCCACAGCCATAGGTCGCAGATATCCATCTACGATAGCTGAGATTAAAGTCAGCCAAGTCTCAACACCCAAATAGTAGAGCCCCCGCATACGCGAGAATCCTACTGTCATGTGAATAACCGTCGTGGCTGCATGAGACGTGTGATATCTGGTTTCATCGCAGTTAAGGCTAATAGTTCAATTGCCCAGGCAAGCCATGACGAATTCCTTGACGGTGTGGCTTCATACGGGTTAGGGCAGGCCGAGACATGCATGGGCCCAGGCCACTAGTCTGATAGCGCCCCGATTGTTTGTGGCGAGCTGGGCAGCTCAGCTAGCCTCATTGTTCCAGAAGGGTACTTGACAGCTAAAAATGGCGGAGTCAAGGGAGGATATGGCCAGCGTTGGCCTATCACAGATTATCAAGTCGCGCGTTGAACTTGCCCACAGCCCATTTTTGACAGACTTCATTGGTGGGCGAATGCACAAAGCACGGACCTTCAGATTATCTGTGAGTGCTTCATAGCGGTTATCGATCGCAATAGCTCGGGAATTAAAGACATTATTGATCAGTGCTCTTCTGAATCAGTGGCGATCACAGGTTACCATAAATCTAGAGCTTCTTTTCAGCTCCGCCTGTGATAAATAGTATTGCAATGAGAGTTGGGACTAGTTCTTAAACATAGGCAATTCGAGTATTTAAACTACAGAATCTTCCACGTATTCCGATATTTTCATCACTATTACAGGCCTATCAATCACCATTTTATCATTACCTCCTATATCCAAAAACATCAAACCGACTTTCTCAATCATGTCTTTCCCTACTAAAGGAGATCTTCTCTCTGTGCCTGCCTACACTGCGGAGGCTGAGCAGAACGCTGTAGAGATCTCATGGTCCCAGTCATTCCGCACTCGCACCGCTCGTTACTATATCGTCAACGCCCAGAACCAATCCAAGGGCAATACCAATGTTTTGATGTACATTCAGGACCGCTACTACAAGGATTCCAACAGTAATGAATACATTGGAAAGCTTCCTGGTGCTCGACAGGAGGGCAGTAAGTAACCAAAGACAACTAGTTGAACAATCACTGAGATCTGCATTAGACTCCTGGATCGTGAGTATCACCGATCGCTTCCAGTACGGTCAGAAGAACAAGAATGGAGATGGCCGCTGGGTTGCTCTCCACGATAAGGACAACAAGCCTTACCAGGTACGTACACCATGGCGATTCCTCACTGAACTCCTGCTGACCTTTAAAGCACCGGTTTATGATTGTTACTATCCAAGGCAAGCTTACAGAGGCTGCCAAGAACTTGGCTAGATCTTTTGGTGCTGGGGAGATCGCTGAGCAGGTCTCAAAGATTGGTGGCTCCTACATTGGTGACTACCTTCACACCTTCTAATATCCTGGTGTTGCAGGGCATCAAGTCTTGCAATCATGATATGCCCAAGTGGGTCTTGTAGCTCAGTTATGTCAGTCCGAATCTATGTTCATTTATATTTATACAATATGCAGTTCACTTTATGTCCGTGACGTCGACGATTTATAGGTGCCCTCATAATGGGACTCCAGGAATACACAGAGAAGCGGTGCAGTTAAAATGGTCAGTGTTCAAACGTGGAAAGCTGCGTAAGTATCTAAAGGGCCATATTTATTCATGAGAAGGGCAAGATGCAGTACGAAAGATATTTCATAAGCCATAAAACTGGTAACAAGGTGTATTAATTCTATAAGATGTATAGTCTAATATACTTTTGACATCGCATCTCTAAATAGACAATTCAGGATAAGTCTTACCTATGGAGAGAGCATCATTGTTTCGGCTTCTACTACTGCCTCCTTTAATACCCGACAAATAGTGGCCAATTGATCTTCGGTGATTGTGAATGGTGGCGCAAGCAGAATATGATCACCATTAACACCGTCAATCGTAGCACCGCCTGGATACAACGCAACGCCCTTCTCAAAAGCGATTTGCTGCACCAACAGACCAAACTTAGCCGAAGGATCAAAAGGCCGCTTGGATGTCAGGTCTTTGACAAACTCAACGCCCCAGAAAAGACCTCGACCTCGGATATCACCAACTGACTTGCAAACCTTTAGCTCATGTCGAAGTAGCCTCTCCAAGACAAGGCCCATCTTGTGACATCGTTCAACCAGGTTCTCGCGTCTTAGGACTGTCTGTACCGCCAATGCGGCAGCGCATGAAATAGGATGAGCTTGATACGTATGTCCGTGGTTGAAAGCTGCCGAGCCATGCCTGAGGACATCAACGACCTTCTTATGAATGAGAACACCAGCAATGGCAGCATAACCACCACCAAGACCTTTCGCGATCGTGGTGATGTCAGGTACAACTCCTTCTTGCTCAAAAGCAAAAAAGGTGCCTGTTCGGCCAACGCCGCACATAATCTCATCAAGAATCATGATCACTCCGTACTTGTCGCAGATGGCTCTGACTCCCTTGAAGTAGCCGGCCGGGGCAGCAACACAACCTGTCGTCGCGCCAACGACTGTTTCCGCGATGAAAGCGGCGACATTCTTGGGACCAACTCGTAGAAACTCTTCCTCAAGTTCAACCAGAAGCCTCGCTGTAAACTGCTCTTCAGTCTCGGAGTCGTCTTTGTAGTGATAAGCGAAAGCAGGCGAGACGTGAGAGACATGAGGGTACAGGAAGCCGTGGTACGGAGCTCGGCGAGCTTTGTTAGTCGAGATAGACATGGTAGCCATCGTGTTTCCATGATAGCATTGGCGTCTAGAGACAATGTGCAATCTGTCAAGCTCTCCCTTCTCATAATGGTATTGGCGAGCCAGCTTCAGAGCGGACTCAACAGCTTCACTGCCACTGCCAACAAAGAAAGCTTTTTCAAGGCCATATGGATTACCCTCCAGTATAACGTTGGCAAGCTCTTCAGCTGGTGCCGTTGTGTAGGATTGTGTGTGAACGTAGCTGACTTTCCGAGCTTGGTCGGTAATGGCTTGAATGACCTCCTCATTGCCGTGGCCAATGAGAGCAACAGCTGCGCCGGCACAACCATCGATGATTGTTTGGCCGCTCGATAACTTGAGCTCAACTCCACTCGCGGACTCGACCATGTAAGGATGTTGGACAAGAGATCTATGCATCAAATATCCTTCTTGATGCATGGGTTTGACGGGCATGGATGATTGATAGGTGGAGACTTCAGCAAAGTCCTCAATCGTTGAAGGCGCCATGTCGATTAATAGAGAATTGAGGCAGAGAAAAGGTGCAATGCTATAGATTGAATGTCTGAAGCGAATAGTCTTTTCTTTTTGCAAAATTGATTTTTATTACACTTAAAGAATTCCTCTGGTCAATTTATAAAACGTCAAACCCGAAAACCGATAATCTGCGTCGGAACTCGGGAAAGACAGATTTTCGGCCGAACACCGACGAGCCGACTGATTCCGGCCCGTCGCTGTGTCATGGAATTCTCATGACAAACAGTATCATACGCTGTGACCCACTGAGATGGGTTGACAGGTTCAGGGCGTCGGTTCTCGTCGTCGGTTTCGCTCTTGTGAGAACCGAGGTCAGATGCCGGATCAGATATTTAACTAGAGAACTTTCTCGAACAATAACAACGTTAACTTTACAAACATAAATCAGATCATTTTTTCTCTCAATTACTGCTTGTGTACTGAGATTAAAACATGTCAGCACAGACAGACAACCCAGGTTCCGACTGGCCATGCTCATCGAACTCGTCGGACAACGAAAAAGGCAATGATACAGACATCTCACAGCCCGAAAGCGAATCAACCACTCCAACACCACCGGCGGTCGAGTTCGATAATCCAAAAGGATGGATAGCTGTGGTAGCCGCAGCATGTTCTCTTTTCGTTTACCTCGGGGTGATCTACTCATGGGGCATTATGCAGGTCAGACTTGTCGAAGTGACTGGAACAAACCTCACAACCTTGACATTTGTTGGATCACTTGCAACATCATTCATGATATCACTCAGTATCCTCTCTGGTATCGCTGTTCGAAAGCTTGGCTACCAGAAGACTGCTCTAGCTGGTGGCGTCTTGATGGGTCTAGGTGAATTCCTTGCAAGTTGGACAACAAAGCATGTCGGGGCTCTCTTTGTCTTCCACGGTGTAATATTTGGCATCGGAGGGGGACTATCCATCTTTGTAAGTTTGAGCTGAAAGAGGATCTGAGATCTTACTAATATTGCCAGGCATGCTCGACTGCTCCCCTAAGGTGGTTCAAGAGACACCGTGGCCTGGCTATGGGTATCGTGTTTGGAGGAGGCAGCCTTGGTGCAGCTGTCATGAGCATCGCGACGAATCTTCTCGTGAAACAAGTCGATGTCGCGTGGACATTCCGCATTCTAGGCTTCATGCTCTGGGGAGTCTGTATTCCAGCTTCATACTTCATTCAACAGCCCGAGGGATCCATGAGTGCCGGCTTGAAGCTTCAGTGGTGAGTATCTCCCTGTTACCCTGTTGTCTCAATAGCCTGTTGATTGTGTGATTAGGCATCGCTTCCGGGAGCCTCGGTTCCTCCTTATTATCGCCGGGACAGCTTTGTCATGCTTTCCCTTGTTTATTCCACCATACTTTATTCCTATCTTCACCCGATCCATGGGTTACTCTCAACAGATTGCGATTATCATACTGGCGGCTTGGAACTTGGCTTCCACCGTTGGCCGAGTTCTAGGGGGCTATACCGCAGACCACTTGCTTGGCCCTTTGAACAGCTTGATTGTCTGCCTTCTCTTTATTGGTCTCAGCTCACTCGTCGTGTGGCCATTAGCGTCTTCGGTTGGAATCTTCTCTATCTTCCTCGTATTTAACGGCATTGGCTGTGGGGCGTTCTTTAGTCTGGTTCCTCCCATGCTCGGAGCCACAATGGGGCCAGAGAATACTCTTGGCATCTTGCCTATTGTTTGGACTACCTGGTTTTGTGGATTCTTCTTCGTATGTCACACATATATGTCCTACTAACACTCCTTACTGACCAGAATCTCAGGGTACACCTATTGCTTCGGGAATCTACTCGCTTGCAGACAGTAGGAATGACAGTCTTTCAGTATTTAGGCCTGCAGCGTATTATGCGGGTGGGATGTCGATCATGGGTCTTTTATTCATTGTCTATATTCGTTTCAGTCTACAGAGACGCATCCTGGCTTGCATATAGTTATAGAATACTGTTATCCTTCGATTCAAGTTGTGCATATTTCTGTTTGCCTCGTGTCCTGAATAGGGGTCCCATTGTGACCAAAGTTCATTACAACCTTTCGATGAAATGGATGCCTTTGGGAGGGACTCCTGTCACTGCATACGAACCGTATAATAGTTAACAATTAAGTGGAATAAACCCTGTCAAGAGCGCTAAATCATCTCATTTCCAATACATGTTTCTCCAAGCTACTCATTCAATGCTTCGAGTGCTGGAAACTTGGCCTCCAGTACTGAATAAAAACTCGATTATTAAATCGCGGGTTGAGAATTCTACTCAGTGAAGGGCCAGCCATGAGCTGACAATTTTGGTTAATAGAGGGAGTCTTTACCCCACAATTTTCCTCCAATTGTCCAAAGATTACCATAAGTTATTATCTTTTATTCGTGGACTTATGCAATTGAATGATATATACTTTAAAAGGTTAGCCGGACGAATAGAAGTGAAGTTTGTTGCAAGGGTTCTAGGTAAGTTGAATTTCGACATCGCGGGGTAAGTGAGAACAGAACCCCAAAGGCGTCCCGCCCCCAAAGTGATCTGCAGACGATAGGACACATATCTTGATGTGTTCTGCTGTTAATAGATGATTTTCAGGCAGTCAGTTAAACCTCATATTTACAGTCGCTTTTATCTCAGACAGAGACACTATGAAGTTAGTCAAGCACCTGCCTTAGTCCCCCATGTTGTAATAGTCGCCTTATGTCATTGAAGCTCACCAACTGGATAGGCTCGATATCGCAAAGCTTACAGCTTTCCTAGTGGCCAATTCCACAGGCACTGGTGTTCTTGTTTGCCCTGGCGGTGGTTATAGCCATGTCTCTATTGTCAAGGAAGGTTACACTCCAGCTGCATACCTTAATAAGCTTGGTATTGATGCGTGGGTTCTCGATTATACTACGACATCTAATGCAACTGCACCTATTTATCCAAAACCCGAGGATGAGGTCTTCGCTGCTCTCAAGAAAATACGTCATGAAAACCCCAAAATAGAGAAGCTTGGCATTTGGGGCTTCTCAGCAGGCGGTCACCTTGCATCCACAACCCTCACCAACCCTAAGGCCGGCCTGGATTTTGGCATCCTCGCATATCCCGTGATTACCTTGGAAGGCAACTATACGCATATCGGCTCTCGCGATAATCTCGTCGGGCCCAACGCGACGGCCGAGGAGCTGCACGATCTATCAGCGCAGAACTTGGTCTCTGACACAACACCCCCGACATTTTTGTTCCATACCTTCGACGACCAAGCTGTTCCAGTGCAAAATACTCTCATGTTTGCTGAAGCCATGGCAGCCCATAAGAGAAAAGCTCAGGTTTTGATTTTACCAGATGGTCCACATGGTCTCGGATTGGCTCTTGATGACCCTGTACGCAGTTGGACATCCGAATTAACACGATTTCTCACATATTCAATCTAGAAGGGATCAAACAGAGACAAGTAGTATTGCACAGAGGCCTGTGGTTATAGTAAACATAGTAAACTTAGCTATAATAAAAGAGATTTCTCCCAACACGTTCAATATTCATAGTCATCTATACAGACAGTATAAGGTTCGTAGTTGTAGTATCTTGAGATATTAATTACTTAATTTGTCTTTTTAATTAATAAAAACTAGTTTAAATAAACTTACAGCAATATCATCACTGCTCCCGAAGGCTGTAGTTAAGAAATTGTTTTTCTTGTATACGTTGCAAATGAATCTTGAACTTTCTTATCTTATAACATTGATGAAATCTGCTCTCTTCGAATTCAGGTTATGCATATGTCTCTTTGGTGAGAAAAATGTCAGCTGGCCATAATAAAATTATTACCATCTGATCAGTCTAGGCCTTTTATTTCATTCATGCATCCCTGAATAGCGCTGAGCACCCTTGTGGCGCTATGTACAATAGCGCGTTGCGAGTGGATATTTTCGTCTACCACGGCGACGCGATTGGGCAATATGTCGATCTAGACCGCGAGAACCCCGAAGCAAATTCAGTAGGTCCAAAAGAGTCATCAATAGCTTCAAAATTGACCAGCTCAGCGGCAGCCACGATGTACAGGGGAGACAGCAGCTCATGCTATTTAATGACTCGTTGCGCTGTGGTATCCTCGTTCTTGTCATCTTTCGCCAACTCCTTTTTGTCGGCTAAAAGTCGAGTTTGCAAAAATGAAGTTCTTTGGAATCCTCGCGCCCTTGGGCATGATCGTCGCAGGTGCTGACGCTGCTTTTTGGAACCCATTTATTCGGAGCCCCGATGTTTGTTATAATGGTATGTTAATCTACTAGCGAAGTCGTGCCATTGGCTGACGAAGCGCTCTGACAGCTGTTGCGCAGCCCAACAATAAGCAGCGTACCTCTGACTGCAAGTCATTTCTTCTCACTACAATAACTCCCAAGAAGGCGTATGATATTCCAACTCGGTCTAGATGCTGCAAAAACTAATGCAACGTGCATAGCACCATTTACAAAACAACTACAATCACCAAGAAGACCCCGACCGTCAGAAAGTCAATCACCGTCACCAGTACCTCATCCGCCATCGCTACGAGCGTAAGCTCCGTCGTGCAGACCATCACAGACAACATCGTCGTGACACGGACCGTGGAGCAAACCAAATTCGTGACTGAACAGGCCACGGCGACAATCACAACCCAGGGTGCCGATCTCAACCCGCCTTTCAAGCACAAACGCTCTGTACCTCACATCCCAGAATACCTCAACAGCATATGCACAAACTCCGCTCAGTACTCATCGGCTTGCTCCCGCATCGGTGTCACTGCCAAGACAGTCAACGGCCCTAGGGTAACTGTCGTCTCTAAGATAATTCACGTCAAGATCCCACGCGCCAGCACCGTCAGGACAACGGTCAGCACCACCTGGGTCACTCAGACGGTAAAGACCACTGTCGTCTTGAAGACTTACAGCACCGAAGAAGTCACCAAGACTATCGATGTCGTCACTGACGATGTCACTATCGCTACCAAGACCGTCACCGAGACTACCACAAAGACCGAAACAGCCGAGCCACTCCAGACAGTTAAGTTGATTGCAATTGGTAGCAATGATCCCTCGCTCGCAACTTCAGGCTCGCTTGGCTTTTCATCCCTTGAGTCCTCCCAAGGCACCAGTTTTTACGTGGACTTCAACTCTGATGCCTCGACCGTTCAGCAATATACCGTACACAAGGGAACCGGCGAAGTGAAAGCACTCAACGGACCAGGCAGTGCCGCTGGCCAGTCTGCTTCGTACAACTTCTCACCCGGAAGTGGAAACCCATACGGCTCTGTCATGATCCAGGGCAAGGGTGCGCCGCCCTTGGTTTGCAAGGTCGCAGATGGAACGGGATATCAATATCTACAGTGCAAATTCAGCAGCAACCAGATCGCCGACTTTTGGACATGTAAACAGCGTTTGTTATTGGTCTACCCTGGGTATGACTTATCCCGCTGTTATATGGATGGCAATGTTTACACGGGTTATAAAATTCCTATCATTCGAGTGTCAACCAACTAAGATATCATATGTATTAGCTTTCACTGCTTCTTCACAGTTAGTTAGATTGAGCCTCGATATATTTCTTTGTATAGTTTTATGCATATAGACTCGGAAATGCCGGAAAGCGACGAAAATAGCTTCAAATACTGCAGACATAATTTGGCCGTTTTCTTTCTAATTATTGCAAATTTAGACTTCTGCTGCAAGCCCGGATTAAATATTCATCGGGACAGCCTGACATTTTCCAGCACTCCTCGAGATTAACTAGCCATTGGTGCACTATTTCAATATGCAAGAGAACAAAGAGCTATATAAATGAAACATGTGATCTCAATAGTAACCCCGCATAAGAAATTAAAGATATCTAAATACATTCAAAAGAAGTCTTCAAAAGTGCACGCCATCGCGTAGCTGTAGCTGTGCCATCAACCTCATCCAATGTACTGCACAATCTGCCCTCCCCACCATCTGGAAACACATAAATACCCCCTAGTGAGTCAATATCCTCTAACCACTGGAACGGGGCCCATGGCATTTTTCCATAACAAAAGTCGAGCCATGCAGCTTGAATCTGGCCCACGGTAGACACCCAGTTCTCAAGGTGTTTGACTGGAACCTGGTCTTCTGCTGGGTTGAAGAGGAAAATGTCATTAATACCATGATTGGCTCTCTTATAGCCAAGTGGCCAATTCTTGTATGGGTTTGTAGCTTGAATCTCGTAGAGAAGCACATGTGCCGCGTTAGCGGCATGGTCGTGCGCAATCTGATACTTCTTGATGACCGCTGCAGAATACATTGGTGGAGTACGGAATGCCACATCCGCCATCAGGCCTGCCAGGTCCTCAAATGAGTCTAAGCAAGACTTTTCTCGACTTAGGTTATACGCTTGGGCAACTTCAGGGACACAGAAAGGACTGTCGCCAGAGTTCAATTGAGGAGTCATGGCGCTACCTGCGAGTACCTCCTGCGCAATGGGGAGTATCTCTGCCTCTGGTCGAGGCGGAGGCGGCAGAGGCTTTGACAGATCAGACAATAGCATCAATGTTAGATCTCGCTCATACTCCGTTGCACCAATCATTAGGTTCGGTAGGGTTTCGCCAGCCTTGCCCAACTTTTCCAGGGTCGGTTTGAGACCTGCCTCAGGAACCCAATCACCATCAACGAGTGGGCTGTAGAGTGATGGTGGCGATGCTGGCAAAAGCTGATCCAGAGGAAGATCCACCAATGAATCAAGTAGACGCGAATCATCCGCTTGCAGGCTTGGTATTTGAGATAGCACATAGTCGAAGCGCTCCTGATGCCATTTCATAGGCCGCGACGCGATACCGACAGATGTTCCACTGGACAGAATGGCGCTCTGGAACTTGCGATTGGGGAAGTTGACCTGGTAATGGCATGAGGCACCGCCCGCGCTAGTTCCATGAATGGTGATGCGGCTGGATGCACCTCCGAACCCTGCGATGAAACGAGAGATCCATTCCAGCGCCTGTCTTTGGTCATGAAGTCCGTAGTTGCCAACTGCCTCACCATGAGCACGACTCCGCTCAGCCAGCTTTTCCGAAGTGAGGAATCCAAGAAGTCCCACGCGGTAATTGATGGTGACCACCACGAGTGGCTGTTCCCGAGCGAGACTTGCCCTTACTAGGTTGGTAGCATCGTAGACTTCGCGTCCAGATAGCTGGATTGATTGACTGCCGCCCATGAAAGCGCCGCCATGAATGAAGACCAATACTGGAACGTTCTGGCCTGATTCAAGAGCCTTGCGTGGTGCGGTGATGGATAGGTTCAGGCAGTTGAACTCATCTTGGATGGGCTTTTCTAGGGCAGGATACCCACTAGGAGGTGGCGCCGTCCAGTACAGAGGAAAGGGCAGGACCAATTGGGGACATTCAGGTCTGATAGGACTGAGTAAGCTAAATGCTTTGTGATTATGAAGAGACTCGGTTCTGCTTACTTACCCTGATTGGCGAGCATCAAATGGCTGCGAAGGTAATGGTCCGGCTCTCAAGATGCTTTGGCGGAAGCGACCAGGAACCGACGCGAATGGGATACCGCGAAACTGAACAACATCATCGCCTCTGGCAAAGCCGATGATGCTACCCAGCTCAGGGTGGTTGAGGGTATAGTCTGATACTGCCATGCTTGCTTTTAACGAAGTTGATTGCAGGGAACAGTCAATGCAGACTTTATCCTTCAAGCTGAGAGACTGCTTTTGAGCTTGCGACAGCCTTGCCGAGAGTGAATTAGCCGGTTGGGGTTGGCGGTTAAGTTTCGTCTTATACAGGTTGCAACTTAGTGGCGCTGTACTTGACCATTTTGGGAATATCCCCGTCTCCCTCGGTTGCGCATCGCGGCAACGCTTCCTTCCCCTCACATGACCTGGTGTCGCGGGTTTTGGCCCAAAGAGTGATAGAGCATCCAATAAGACACTTAGCGCGGGGATCTGTAGGAAGGTTGCCAGGACATGGCAAAATGAGAGGCTTGAAGTCTCTGTCGCATCGTTTGATCGCGTCGAGTCTCCCCATTCCCCAGATTCCGGCCCCAGAAAACTTGCCCCAGTGTCTCCATTTTCACCAAGCTACCTCCATGTTTTCGTACCAGGCCCAGAGTATCGGAGTTAGGGTATGTATATAACTTCTCGCCGAGCCCATCAGTTGGACCCCATTATCTTGGAATTGGCACTCCCAGACCTTGAGACTTTTTTATCCTAAGATCAATTGATCCAAAATCGGTGACAACATAGTTCTCCTTGTTTCCTTCTTTCAACTCCTCTAATCGGCACTCACCTCCACCTTCGCCATGACTGCCGACGTTCATCATGCATCGCCGCGAACTAATTCGTTGGCAAACTTCTTCCGGAGTCCAAAGTTGGTCTACTCCAGTAAGTTATTCTCTCCTTCATCGTGTCATAGTACGACGAACTAATACCAACTTTCAGCCTTCCTCATGGCCATGGCCTTCTTCACCTTTGGCTATGACGGTGCTATCAGCGGCGGCATCCTCGCCATGGTCCCTTTCGTCAACCAAATCTCTCACACCCGCCTCCCCAATGGCACTCCATACTTGACCTCAACCGACATCTCCATCATGACAGCTCTCCCCGTCACTGGCTGTGTCCTCGGACTGCCCCTGGCAGCCCAGTTCGCCGATAAATATGGCCGCAAGAAAATGATACTTGTCGGCTGCATCTTTAGTGCTGTTGGAAGCGCCATCCAGACTGCTGCGTTTGGGCTGGCGGAGATAGTCGTCGGTCGTTGGATTGCGAGTAAGTGTTGACGAACCTGCTCCAGCTTGTCCGTGTTCACTGACGTTCTCTGTCAGATGTTGCCATCTGGCTCTTCATTGTGCTTGGCTCAACCTACATGGCCGAGATTGCACCCGAAAACGTCCGTGGCGCCATCGTCGGAACATCCATCGTCCTCATTAACACAGCAGCCATCGTCGCAAGTGGCGTCAACTGGTCCATGAGCACTGAAATGTCCGCCATGTCATTCCGTCTCCCCCTTGGCCTCGGCATCCTCTTCCCTCTCATCCTCTTCGTTGGACTCTTCTTCGTTGATGATTCACCAACCTGGTACCTTACCAAGTCTCGTGACAGCGATGCCCTTAGGTCTCTTAGAAGCGTCCGCAGTGGCTACCCAGAGGCTGAGATTTTGGCTGAGTTCGCGGCTCTGAAGGCCCAAGCGTCTATTCGTGAGGATGACTCCAAGGTTCCGTGGATCGATATCTTCCGCGGAACAAATCTCCGTCGATCTCTCTTGGCCATGTCCATCGGAAACATGCAGCAACTCTCAGGTATTGCTTTCGCAACAAACTACGCTACCATCTTCCTCGCCACAGTCAGCGGCAACGTGTCTCCTTTCCTTCTCACCATGGTCGGCGCCATTCTCGCTTTCGCCGGCGCAGTCACCGGAATCTACCTTGTCGACAGAGTCGGACGCCGAACCCTCGCCCTCAGCACCTTCACTATGGTCTTCTGTATTGACCTCGTCGTCGGGGTCCTTGGCTTCATGGACTATACAGGAAACCCCAGCATCGCCAAGGCCATTGCGAGTATGTGCATGCTCTTCTCGTTTTTTTTCGCAGCTGGATTCGGCCCTCTGACTTATGTCGTCTCTGCTGAAATACCAACTGCTCGTCTGCGCAACAAGACCAGCTCTTTCTCATTCTTGACTCTGGCTGCTTTCTCTACTGTTGTAATCTACGTGCTGCCATATATCTCACAGCCCGATGCGTAAGTATAACTCTCTGTTTGTTACCTACCCGCATGCTAACAAGACTGTCATTGCAGAGGTAACCTTGGTCCGAAGACGTACCTCGTCTTTGCTGGTTGGATGGCTGGGTGCATCATTATTACATACCTGTACCTTCCCGAGACCAAGGGAAGAACCCCTGCTGAGCTGGATGCCATGTTTGAAGCCCGTGTTCCTGCTCGCAAGTTCAAAGGTAAGAACGACGGCATGTTTATCAGCGCATTGCTAATGTGTTTCATAATTCAGACTATCAGTGCAATCTGTCTATGGAGAGCTACATGAATGAGGAGAAGATTGAAGCCGAGATTGCCCACCACGAAGCTAAAGTTTAAAGTGATGGAGTAGGGTTTAAGCCAGGGTGGCAGCGACAATGGGGAGTTAGTTGGGCGTATGTACTCAGGACCTCGATATTCATAAGATCCAGTGGGGTACAAACGAGTTCAAAGAGTAGTTATTTAATTGCACAGTCTCTCTCTATCACAGTTTAATCAGGTGCAGCATTATTCCCCTCCCATTTCAAACTTGCCACTGTAATGTAGCCATTTGGTGCATGTGTTTGTTGCCCCTTGGGTATTGTATTCATGATCCGCATTCTGTCTAAGTGATGTATTATTGGAAGTCGATACATCTGGAAGCTGACGCTTGCGTTGCATGCCTTACCTTGCCTATGTTACTCACTCAATCGACATTGTGTAATAAGAACACCAAGGCTAAGCTCTACTGCACTTAGTGGCATGATCTGAGAGATAAGAGAGCTTGGGAGGTCTACCTTATGGGATAAAAGACTTAGGTAAGATTAGGATAAAGTTAGCAGATCTTAGACTAGGTGTCTTTTGCCCATTATATTCAGGTCTGGAGTTCCTTTTATCTCTAATAGATTGCTACGCCGGCTAGCTTTTGTATTTGGCTATTATCTAACCATTTATAGACCCTGAGAAGTTCCGGATAGCAACTCAAACTACGAAAGAAACAGTCTTAGATATCATTCCCATCTACATATCCCCTTATGCCTATGTTTGTGTTTATCTAAACCTCACAACACGAAGTCTTTAGCTCCCAAGCTGTACACTCAAGCAACTGACCCGACCACGGGCGTTCACCCTTCTTTACCACAAATGGCTGAATGTTATAGCAGGCCATGCTTTCCGGGTAGACTCGCGTAGTAATTGCCGTCCTTTTATTGGCGAAAAGCTCTAGACAACTCACATCAAAGAATACGTTGAGTCGCAAGGGCTCCTGTGAGGGGAATGGCTCAGCTTCTGCAGCAGTTCCGGGAGACAAGGTTGAAAAGAGGGTATGTGGTGCCTCTTCATCCGCCACGCATATGTCTGTCATGTTGGTGGATTTGGCTCGCGTGATTTTAAGCGTCTCCGAGTCAGGACTAAACGAGACGACGGTACGCAGTTCTGAATCTTGAATAAGAAATGTCAGTAACCTCAAGAAGCCTTTTATAAGCTATATCTGATAGTCTTACCTTCTGTGTGGCTTATTGCGAAGCCAATACTCTGTACGTCATTGCCAATATCGAACGATACATCGAGCTCCCAGCAGGAGCATCCGAGCGGGAATTCCAAGCTTCCCAGAGCCTCAGGCAGGGTGTGATCGGTGATGGGACCCAGGAGCCGCTCACTTTGACGAAGCTTATTGAGCCTGGGGTCTGGCAAAGCACACAATGTCGTAATCGTATAGGTCTGAGGAGACTTTGTCGGGAACAGTAACCTCTGCTGCGGCTTGCCTTCTGGAACCACGTCACATGACTTAATAGATGTCAAATCTGACTTCAATGCATGGACAACATGGCATATCCTGCTCAGCCGGACGACTCTCGGGACCGATAACAGTCCGGCCCATCCTTGTGTCCCCTTCAGCTCTGCAGAGAGATCTTCCTCAACAATCCAGCCAAACGCAACTTGCTGGTTGGATCTTGGATCGTGAAAGGAGTTGACAGCATAGATGGCTCCGTAGTCCAGAGCACCGCCAGAACGGAATTGCATTTGCATCCCTGCTGATGTCTTCGTCAAGCTTCCCGAAACCCACATCTGGCCGTGATCCCTTCTGAACTCTGAATGGCGATGCCGTCCAGAAGTCTTCACAGTGAATTGCTTACGCCCCTCAACGCCAATTATTAGTACCTCATGACTTATTGCTTGATCATCAGGGTCAGGGAGTGAAAGGAAGTTGACGACTTCCCAGTTTGCACCATAGTTGGGCTCCCATTGCGAAAGATGTTCCCTTTGAGAGGTTATTGCTATAGTAAGCACAGAGAGGAAGTTCCAGGCCGCCAAATCGTACTGTTCAAGAGAGTAGAGAAATATTGCAGGGCCAATACCGCGAATACCTCCAGAAACAATGCCAAACAGCGCTTGATCTGATCTGTCTCCTAGGACCCGGCTGAGTGAAGGCCACTTGGCAACGTATGGATCACGCCAGCCTGTGACTTGCAGATGGCGAGGGGGGCCCTTCAGAATGGTTGGTGCATGCCCTCTCTGCCATGTACGTCCAGCGTCGTTTGACGTGGCAATGCAGATTGCTTCAGAACCCCAGTTGTAGGGAATTGTATGGTGTATCGGAAGCGCCCGCGCTGAGGTATAGAATGCAGTGCTTCGGTCGGGTGCTGAGGGTACCGGACTCCAACATCCTGTGAATACCCCTGCTTCTCCATCATGCTTCTTTAACGGTTGGATAGATGGACAGCCACTGACTTCCCAGGAAACCAGGTCCTTTGAAAGTGCGCTTCCCCAGGAAATATCGCCCCATTCTGGTTTCTTGGGGTTCCACTGAAACCCAACGTGATAAGCATCATGGACGGGATCATAGCCTGGCGCACAAGGGTCGTTCAGCCAGCCAGTTGGCGGCATGAGGTGATAGCGTGGTCTCCAGCGATGATGGGCATTTTCATTCTGGCTTCCTGGGGTCGAGGTGGCAGTGCAATCTGATGCTTTGGCGGTGGCAAAGGGATCTTGGCCGTGAAGTACATCATCATGGGATGTCGTCGAAGGTGTGTTGTAGGAAGCCCCATAGACAACAGTCTCATAGACGTGGCGTTTGGATGAAAGCTGCACAAGAATGGGTGAATCGAGGGTTGCCATGATGATTGCTGTTCAGTGACTGCTTTGACAATTTTACCGTGGGTAATCAGCAAACGTAGCCTCCGAAAAACCGTGAAGATGCGGAACCGCCATTAGCAGATTAAATCACATGACGGAGACTGACGACGGCATTCGGCCGTTTTCATCCTTGCAAACTTGGCATGTTGAATATCACGGCCTTACAAATCGGCAGTTGTAACTCGTCCTTCTGACTGTGCTCGTCTGCAGCGGAAATATTCCCAATTGGGCTTAGAGCGCGATGTCACATTTAGACACTTGGTAGTCAGCACATTTCAGTACCATGGTGGATTTAAAGGCTGGAAAGGGTGACACTAGCCCTTGTTCTGGTTCGCAGGGAAGACCTCGGGATGGTTTGAGTTATGGCCCAGGCCTTTGTCGGACCGAGAGGTTTGACATGGTTTCCCCGCAGTCTCCTTGCGCTCATAAGTCAAGCCAGCGTCGGTTTTATTCCTTATCCGTCACAAAGGTCTCTTGCTGCAGATGAAACGTGCTGCGGAGGGTGGCAATCGTCGTATCAGAAAAAGGAAACTCCAGCTCGAAATGAACCAAGTCGTCTTTAATTCAGCATTGGGTTGTGCGGTTCAAATTAGATCATGTGATCACTGTTTTTATCGCAAGATCAAGGTAAGTTGACCACTCCCTGCCAGCTTAGTTGGTCTCACAAGTCTGACTTTCTCATTTTGCAGTGTGATCGACGCACTCCATGTTCAAACTGTCGAGAGAACGATTTACAATGCCAATACAAACGACCTCGAAAGAAACGTCGGTACAATCGACCGGTGTCGGATGCTCCAGATGTAAACTCGAGAGTATCTTTTGAGACGCTCAGCATACCAAGTGACGGAAGAATAGATTACTCGGCTGTTGAAACTGGTGACTCCATGGCAGTGAGCAACCCTACGCAGGCACAGCAACTGGATTCGATGCGTCTGAACAATTCTATGCACACACAAGTTACTACAGTCTCTCCTATGCAGCTGGGGACAGATTACTGGGACCTTGGGTTGGGAGAATGCTTCTTCTACCCAAAGACGTTCCTCGGAGTAGTAGACCTTTCTCCCTCCTCCCCCTCACTGCCACTGAGCATGCCTGCAAGTCCTGATATATACCTCTCACCCCCACTCCAGAATCCTTTAGGTCAAAACAGAACGCTCGACCGTCTCCTAAGTGACAGCACCATCCCGCAGCTTATCGACGTATTCCTAGAACGCCTACAGCAGTCCATGCCCTTCTTTACCCGCTCGTTTCTGCTTCAAAACATCGCCAGACAACGACATGTTCATGATCGGTCCTTTGGCTCCTTAGTTCAAGCCATCTGCTCTCTAGTCTTACTTCAGCCAGTGCAGAGTCAAGAAAAGCGCCCATGGCCGAACCGCGAGGCAAGGGCCGACGCTCACTTGGCTCTGGCCGTAAACTTACACTCACAGGCTGACCTCGGCCAGAGCCCAACTCTAGAGACAATCATGACGAGTGTCTTCTTGTTTGCCTGTCAGTTCTGCAAGGGAAATTTCGATGCAGCCAGATTTCGGCTTAGGGAGGCTGCAGCTTTAGCCGAGGTGATGAATCTCGACAAGCCTGAATCATATGGCCAGATTGGAGACACGGAGAAACAACGAAGAC
This sequence comes from Fusarium veterinarium, assembly GCA_019191175.1. Classification (NCBI taxonomy): domain Eukaryota; kingdom Fungi; phylum Ascomycota; class Sordariomycetes; order Hypocreales; family Nectriaceae; genus Fusarium; species Fusarium veterinarium. The sequence continues at coordinate 20,456 of JAHARR010000124.1, read as the reverse complement.
TCCGCACATTGATCAGCCTCACAATAATTGAGAGGATCTACTCAGTTCAGAGAGACTACATTCCGGGCACGAAACTACTGAGCCGGAACAAGCTGCAAGAACTACAAAACGCCATCGCATCTTCGGATGATAGGGGTGAAAGCGAGAACATCATTGCTATGGAAGGCATCAGCAGCATGCTGGAGCAGGTGGACTTCATCGAACCCGATATAATAAAATGCTGGAAAGGTTTCTGTTGGGGAGAAGAGTCCCCGACACATGTCAGCAGAAGCACAATACTCACTCTACTACGACGGTACCGGATTCCGCCACAGTTCTCCGGACCTTCTGGTATTGATACACACGCTCAGCATGCAGATATCCTTGTTACCAGGCACTGGATCAGGACCAAGCTATGGTCTTTGGCCAGTAGCCATGGCTACGTTAAAGCCCTATCTGACGATGAGGAGTTCCGTAATGAATACGCCCTAACCATTGCCAGTGAGGCTCTTGACACCTGTTTACAGTTCGAGATGACTAGTCTCGAAGTACATGGCGTTGGACTTGTATGTATACTTAAGATTCCCGCTGATAAAGACCCAAACTGATCAACAACAACAGGTAGAGAAACTCTCTGATATAGCGACTTGTGCAGCACTACAAGTCAATGAATCTTGCGCCGCCTTCTCGCCTAACCAAGAGTATCCCATTCATGCAGACTTGAGAGACCCTAATACAAACGGGATACTGCCACAAGAAGACTCTCCGAACTCGAGGTCAAGTTCAGGGCATGTGATTAATGGCACCGAGGAGATGCTTAATGGCTATCTCTCGCTATTTGCATCTTTCCGCAGAGGGAAACACCCCTTCCTTAAGCCGTATATGCACCTCTTAGTAAATAACTACTGAGAGTGATGCGTGAGAATCTTGGTGGTCCCGCTTAGCGGGGATTAGATAATCCGGGCCTTGGGGTTGACCTCACAACACCACGGCCCACCTGAATTTAACCCTTGATACCCTTCTGAATACCCTCACTTCGTTACCACGTAGGTGATCTGGTATCACAGAGATTGACGATAGGAACGGGGCCCGTTCCGGGTTTTGACTCTAAATGATAAATGCGAAACGGGGCGCACTTGCGACCAATAATATCAATAAAGACAGATTAAGGCTCGACCAAGTTATGAATATCTCCAAAAGAATTTTTTAGTTAAGTTGAGTTCCACTTTAGGAATAGGGCTAAATTTCTGTAGAATTCCGGGAAGTTCCGTGATAGCTATTAGCTAATAGTAATCTAACGGTTTAAGGCTGAAAGATAAAAAGGCGGAGGCGCAGGGATAGCTAAATTTCTTAAATTATTCTAATATCGCTAAAAAACATACACATTGTCATTGCAGTTTATTTTTAACTTATTTACTTATCAATAAGAGAAGGCTCCATAAGGCAGAAATTGCATATGCTATTTATACAACCTTACCGCCTGTTCAAATGCACCCACGGTACCTCTCCGCCGAATCCTTCAGCCAAAAAAGCGCGTTCGTGGTCCATGCCGCTCTGAATCTGCAATCACCTGCTGGTGCTGCGAGCTCTGTGCCTGCTATGTTGCCATCTCTGGAGCCTTGCGTGGCTGCTAGCACTCGCCGTAACCTTGTTTCGGTTCCAGCTGCGTGTCTTGTTTGCGTGAGTTCTGCATACTGTCCCTACACCGCCGGTTTCTCCTAGAGGTTTCATTGCCTCATCTTGACGGTGATACTCAAAAAGGACTGAATGCTAACATTGGTCTTGCGCCCAGCGTAGAAGGCACCTTAAATGCGATGGACAACGTCCTTGTTCCCGCTGTAGAACTGCTAATCTTGATTGCGTCTATGCCGCTTCCCGTCGCGGATATAACGGCCGTAAACGCACAGCTACTCAGTCCTCTAATCACCGTGAAGCACCAAAGACCCTTGTCCCTATTGTTGAACGCACAGCCACGGTAGCCGGTTCTGCTCCCGCGGCGCCTGCGCTGGAATTCCCTTCTGTCTTTGATCCCACCATGTTTTTCGGTAATGTCGCAAGTCACTCGAGCGTTGACACAGGCTTCCCAATTGCCGCGTTCTCTCAAACTATTGCGTCAACTAGTTTTCCTGCCTATTCTTCTCAGACTCTGTTTGGTGGCATTGGCAACGAAGTACCTCGGGCACTTCCTCTGAGAGAACGTTACATCGAGTCGTTCTATCTGAATTTCTACGCCGCTCATCCCTTTATACCGCCAAAGGATCTTCTTCTCATCTTAGCACAGCAGACCTCCCTGGAGCCCCTGCTTGCAGCTATGCGTTGGATTGGTTCTCTATACATCGAGCAAGACAGCTCTCGCAGCCTTTTAACAGATGCATCCCGCCTGATAGATGGTACGTCTCTCAGAAACGGCTTCTTAGTGCAGGCTATGTTGCTTGTCATCATTGGACTTGACGGCAATCGTCAAGGAAAAAGGGCCAAAAAGCTCATGGCAAATGCCCGGGATATCTCGATTCAACTTAAATTAAACACGCATCCATTTGCAGCCACCAACGGACAAGGAATTCCGATACTTGAGGAGAGCTGGCGGAGGACGTGGTGGGAGCTTTACATTGTGGATGCCCTTATGTCGGGTGTGCATCAAACCAACATCTTTATTCTGTATGATGTACCTACGGATGTCGGTCTGCCTTGTGAGGAGTACCAATATCTCACAGGAGTAAGTCGCGTTATAAGTCCTGGTATCTACTGTATGTTTACAAGATCTAGCAAATACCTCCCCCCATTCACCCATACGATACGGAAAACTTGGGACTGTTTGATGGCAGGCCGTTTTCATCGTACACCTATCGGATCCAATGTGCCTGCCTCTTGGGTACCCTTCAAAAAATGCCAACACAGGTCGACCATGTCGACAGGCTCCTCGCCAACTGGATGCTCCGCTTACCTCCTTCAAAATATGACGCTTATTGCAAAGGCGAGTTAGATGAGATGATGTTCCAGGCCATTATGATGTGGCAGGCTATTTCTATTCTCTTACACCAGCCTCACTCACAACTGGATCCATCTTTGACTTATAATATTAAGGCCTGCGTCCCCAACACGCCAGCTGTTTCCAGCGACGCCTTGAATTCGCATACGAAACATACGATTCGGGCTGCGAGGGAACTTAGCAAGTTGATCAGCCAACGCGTTCCTCTCCTCAAACACACTCATTTCTTTGCTTACATGGTGACACTCTCATCGACAATCCACCTCAGCAGATGGTCATTAACCTTTGTGGCCGAAGATGATGAGGATCTACGTCAAAATATGGGTCGAAATATTGGGGCCCTTATCAAGTATGCTGAGATGTGGCCTATGGCGCAACGTCTGGGACTGCAAGTAAAACAAATTGCAAAAAAGGTGTATACAACAAAGAAGCACCAGCAACAACAGCCTTCAAAATAGGTAGTCCTACTCCTATAAAAGTAAATAGCTGATATTTATAGTTTATAGACATAAATATATAATATATTAGTTAACTTACCTTAAAACAATTATAAGATTATTAGAATTTCTTATTTTATATAATATAACTTAAGTATGTAATAATATTAAACTAAATGGAAATAAAGGATTATTTTAAGATACAAGGTTTACCAAGTGTTATATAACATGTTTACACTTAAAACTAATATAAATTCATCTTCAGACAATAAACTATCTCGCTGCCCTTCCAGTTACTATTATCAAAGCCGGTGCCCTTGTCCTCGTACTTTCCAGGAGCCCACTTGCCACTGCTATTCCTCTTAGTGTTCTTCTAATCATACTTCTCGGGGGTCCACTTTCCATCATCATAACCAGTACAGTCACCCTCATACTTGCCAGGGTGCCAGCTGCCCTCATCACTGCGCTTACCATACTTTTCAGACGGCAACTTAGCATCTTCGAAGTTGGTACCCTGACTCTCGTATTTTCCAGGCTTCCAGGAGTCATCATTAATCGTGTCCACCTGGTCCTTCTTGGTCTTGGACTTGTCGCCGGGGTACTTGGTAGGTGTCCACTTGCCATCATTGTGGCCAGTACCCTTGCCTTCGTACCCACCAGGAACCCACTTGCCATTACCGGCGGGCTTCTCGGTAGGGAATGCTAGAGCCGTGACGGCAAAGGCAAGAAGAGAATAGGTGTAGCGCATTATAAACAGTGTAAGCGGAAGGTAAAGAAGCTCAAAGTTAAGGCAAGGCTTAAATTTGAAAGAACCAAAGATTAAAGGGCTGTTTGAGAGCTATTTTGATTGTTGAAGTGTCGATGATGATAGTTATAACAGAGAGGAGAACAGGATATCATAACCTTTTTATCATGGAAGCTCTGACTTATGTGGGCTCAAGATGTTTAGTATAATCCCTCTCCTAAACCATCACTGACAAGGGTTGCAGATTCGCAGTTCCAGAAGCATCCTCGGCATCTATCCTCACCACCGTTTCCGTGAGGCGGTGAGATGATGACGGCTGATGTTATTTCCTCCCCTTTGGTAGTTCTGACCTCAATCATCGGTACTCATTTCAGAATAGTGTAACAAAAGCCTTCAGTTGCGGACAGGCAGCCCCAAATGAAGTCTCGCCATCTAACCGAAAGCTGACACCAATAGGGGCACTGCAGAGCTTCGGCCAGCTTCACTAAGCGTCATAGGGAGACTTAAGCTGAAGTGGCTGTGCTTGAATAGCCCTAAGACGTTGCATGGGAAGCGCAATTTTCCTATCTTGATAATTGATCATGGCGAGTCCAGACCCTGTGCGAAGCCCCATACTAACCAATCAGAGACCTGGACATCGGGGAAGGCGACTGACCCGCTGACGTGAGCACCCAGGTCCGCTGACAGTGGCTGTCCAAGCTGAAACGTGCTGACGATTCAATTAGGACTTTGCAGTTGTTCAATCTCGAGTCATTGGCAATGCTGGTAAAATAGGAAGTTGGTAGTGCACGATGGGCCTCAGGGGTTGGAAGAGAGGAAGGCATAAAAGATGCCCTAGTGTACAAGTCAGAGAACTGTTCTCTCCTCACTCATCACCTCTCATTCTGCTTCTATTCAAGCTGCATGACCATGAAGATTCTGTTTTTTTCTCTTCTTTGGCCTGCTGTAGCCAGCGCTGCTGCCTGCAAGCCAACACCCCCTAAATCGAAAGCCGCTTGCAAGTTGGCCGCTATTGACAGCGTGGATATGAGTGTCGGCTTCGACTACAATGGGGACTGTGCCCCAAGCACCGGAACTCTCAAAAGCTTCATGATATTTGTTGACTTTTCTGATGCCGAAGCCGCCGAAGGCGAGACCCCCCAATCGCTCTACGACGCTATAATCCCCCAAACAACCGAATGGTACAAACAGGCTTCTCATGGGGCTCTGTCATTCAATGTTTCGGCCGATCTATCCAAGTTCTACCGCATGCCCGCATCTGCTGCATCATATGGATGGGAACGAGGTCTCACATGGGCAGAACATCAAGAATACATCCAGGATGCCCTCGACGCCTACACAGCCAAAGGCACTCGCCCTCCACCTCCTGAATCAGATGTCCTCTACGTTGTTCCCGTAAAGAGCGTCGGTGTTAGAGGAATCTCTCGGTCCATCACCTTCGTTACGCGAGCAAAGACTAGACAGGGTGATTATGTTGCCCGGAAGACCGTCACCGTTGGGACCGACGCATTTACAGCTTGGGGACCGAAAAGCTGGATTGTATTGGCTCACGAAACCGGACATACTATGTGTTTGGCTGATTTGTACCCGTTCAAGGATCTTGGCCTGGGTTACTACGTTGGGGGCTGGAGTGCCATGGGTGACGTCTCGGGCATTGGCCCCGATTTCTTCGCCTGGGACAAATGGCGACTGGGTTGGATTGACGACAAGTCTATCGACTGTGTTTCGGAGCGAGGAACTACTCAGCACACTCTTACCCCACTAGAACTAAACACTTCTGACAATGCCGTCAAAGCTGTTGTCGTCGCCGTCAACCAAACCTCCGCACTTGTCGTAGAGGCCCGTATACCCGAGGGTCTTGATTCGGGCGTGTGCGCCCCCGGCGTCTTACTCTACACAGTTGATACCTCGGTCAAGTCAGGCTACGGCCCTATCCGTGTTGTAGATGTGACCCCAGAATCAGGTGGCTGCGGTAACGATAGCGTCTACGACAAGAATGATGGAACGTTGTCCCTGGTACAGGGTGGAGTGAGCGTATATAAGGTTCCTGGCTGGGGAGTTCAGATTATTCTGGTAAAGCAGACAGAGAAGAGCTATACTATTAGAGTTGATGCTGAGTTGTAGGGTTTAGAATTGGAATTAAAGGACAGGAAAATTATTGCCTATTTTAATATAGGTAAAATTAAAGTTCTATTCTTTGTAAATAAATTATTATTTAAAGTAAATTTAAATAAAATACTTTAAGATATTAATTATTATTCTTTTATATCGAAGCTATCCTTTAATATTATATTATTACTAAAGAACTACTAATATAATTCTAGAAGGTTATATTATATATACCCTATAAAAAAACCCTACAGAATAACAAGCCCTTGCTATAAACGACTTATATAATGGATTCACAAGCAATAAGTTTATTTATTAGCCAGAGAACTTACTAACTAGTTATGTTATATATCTTACTAAAGTATAAGTAAAAATAACTTAACCTAGGAATAATATACCTTGGGGATAACTTATTTTATAGACTTATTTATGCTTAATGAAATTATCTAATATATATTAAACCTACTATTAATATAATAGTTAGGTTTCTAATTATAGATAAACTAAGTAATACTAGGTTTATTATAAGGAAAATAAAGTTAGTATATATAGAAACTAGTCTAATTAGCCCGAATGTATAATATAAGCTAGCTAAAGCATATTTCTGAGTTTGAATTATTTTTCAAATGTGAAGTTTAAGGTATAAGTTCAAAATGTAATAAATGCCTATGTTGGACATATACTTATCATATACGCCAACCCCAGTTACTATCTTTTGAGATAATATTAATCTTCATTGAAAAAGTATGAAGTTTAGAATGTATTAAAAATATATCCATAAATTCTTCCATTGTTAGATACATACTTAGTTACAAAGAAATAAACAGGAAATTGACTAGTAAAGTAACTCCAACCGCTATCAACCAGGGAACTGAACGCCTAACAGCATCCGAAATCATTAAGTCTGGCTCGTAGGTGTTGGGAACTGTCGAGTTCGTCGTGCCGTTCCAACAGTATCTCTGAAAACAGTCTACGCATTTGGATGGTACAGCTGTGCCTGTACGAACTAGGCTACGAGCCAACACCGCGCAACCTACGCAGGCAGGCCATTCTGAGTCCACTGTGCCATTACCCATCGTTGCAACATTATAACCGTTGCGAAGAATCCGATTTCTCTCACTGTCGCTGTATTCAAGGTCGAAAGTCGTGAAATTAGACTCATATGAATATGGTGCGTTGGGAAGGTAGACAATCAGTGGCCCTGACGAGTTACCAGAGTCTGTGTCACAACCGAAAAAGGTCGGCTGCTTATTCAGACCGAGATTAATGAAAGTGTTTTGGTCTGGGACCTTTGGAAACTCGTTGTTTTGAGTTGAGACGCCTGCTTTAGATCTCTCATATGTGGCTACCAGAGATGTGCCGTTCGGCCAATGTGTCTTGGTATCAGCCGAGCCGTCGATAGCGAAGATGACATCGACTTGTCGCTCAGATACGAGCAATGGATGGAAAGGAACATTCTGTAAGTCCTCACCGCCGTCGACAAGGGTAAGGATGGTGCTGTCCGCGTTTGAGTTGTTCTTAGGGTTATACTTGTAGAACGGGTTTGGCCAGTTAGCAATATCCCTGTTCTCGTCGCCAATATCCGCCAGAGTATTATTTATAGCCTTAAGCAGGAACTCTGGAACATTGTCGGCCTTTTGGATCTGCAGGAATGCCTGGTTGAAAAGCGACGCTGAGGTGCCCATAACGAAACCAGCGTTGTCGACCCCAGCGACACAGTCTCCATTGCGTCCGATTGTACCGTTCTGGAAGGCAGAGCCGACATACTTCAGAGGTGCAAATGCGGCAAGCTCTGGGTCAAAAGATCCCATTTCCCACGGATTGAACTCCATGATTGTGGAATTGCTTGCTATTTGAAGCTGTCCCGTTGTTCTTTCTATTGAAACTATAAGAGGCATAGGTGCCCTCGCAGCCGCGAACTCGGTATCATTTGCAATCGATGAGAAGGTATATGCTAAGTGATGGTTAGCTCCCTATTCAGACTATAGTCAAAAACTAATACCTGGACCTCCATCGCTCGCATTGACAAGTTGATAAGATAAGGACCTTCCCCAATAGTCGGTTAGGGACTTGTTGTAACCTGCCTCCACTTTACCTTGGACATCCTGGTACAGCTCGCGGTAGTATCGCGTTACAGACAGATTATTTGGGCCTGGATTTATCAAAGTAAGCAAGAGCCCTCAATAGGTAACTATGCTGCAACAAACCTTCGATGATTGAATCATCAAGTTGCCAAAGGGAACCTAGGAAAGCATTGGAACCATAAATGATAGATTCCACTGTCGTGAAGTTCTGTACATACAGACTTCCAACCACCCAGCTGCCTCCAGACAGACCGCTGAGGTAGGTTGTAGCTTGGAGAATACCGCCCAATTGGCCTTTACCTGTCGACCCTGTGGTTCGGTTGTCAAATGCAGCGATGGCACCAGCACCGTTTATCATGGCTCGATAACCTCCACCGGAGATAGCAATGCCAATTCGTGGCAACGTCGTGCCATTGCTCACAATGCCGTTCAAGTATGCTGCAATGTCGATGCCTCCGAGATTTGCACGGGTAAGAAATTCTTCCAACGCTGGAAAAGTGCTATTATCGCGAAGCTCCAGCCATGATGTTTCTTCAGTCGACAATGTCTTTGCCTGCCGAATTGCGGGCCGTGTCTTGGGGCATGGGACACGAGCGGGGGTATATCCATCAGGGGCATCCGGTGCTGCTCTTGGCTCAAGAATTGGGAAAAGTCCGCCTTCAGGAAAGCTGCAGTGTGTTGCTGGATTAGAGATTTAGTCCAAGTCTACCTTGGTGACTGATACATGAACATACCCGTGGACAACGCCAGCAAAATTGCCAACTGGATCAAGCGACCGCATGATATCATTTTTCACTGTCAAGTAGGGTTCGAATTGTCAGAGTCGATGATTCGAGTGGTAGCTCAGTTTAGGATGGCGACGCGGACGGGAACAGAAAGACTGCAATATCTCTCGGAGACAAGAGCAGCCTCGAGGTCCTTGTGCTTATCGGAATATCGTGTATTTCTGAGGCGTATTGTTCAAAACCACTGGCTATTAGTCACATGTGTCACAGTTACGTATGTGTTCTTGTGAATTTAAGTTGTGTAATAACCACTAATTAGTGCTTATGGAATACTCCATCTTAGCCAATAACATCGCATGTTTGGCTTCGTGCAAGACAAACATGGCTGAACTTTGCATTAACGTAGCTGTTTGTCAGACTACGTACTGATCCCTCAGATCATTCAAGTGACAGCAACAAACGCACCATCATCCAATCCTGCATCTGAGCCTGAAACTGGTTCTGTAGTGGCTGTCAGACTTTCGATGTACAGGGTCATTGCCAGAGATAGTTAGCTTACCAAACACGAAAACAACAAGAGCCTGATTACCCCGCCCACCCAAAACTCTGATGTTGAAAGCATCTCGTGGGCAACAGCAGTCGTAATTGTTTGGCCCCACGTAAGGTATGTTCCACGAAAAGGTCACTTTATTATTGGTCTCAAAGCCGAAGACCCTGTAGGAAACAGAACCAGTAATCACCCCATATATGTGGCTTGACTGGCATCGCAACCTGCCGCTCTCCCCTGCTAGTATCTCTTGCGGCGGCCACGAGTCTGGCGTGTCAATCCGATGGCCATGATCTAGGCTTGGTGATTCTGCCTTAATGTTGTGTTCCTTGTTAGTATGATTCAGAATAACAATTAATAACTCCCTTGTAGCCATGTTATTGTTGACTTGGAACGATAATTAATTGATGGTTTGCGCTGTCATGGGGTGCCTAACTATTAGATTGTAAGCAGAATAGAAGAGATCAGTCTTTAAACATCATTACAGTTTGTCGATGTTGTGTGAAGTTATTCCAGCCTTATGTATTTGTCTAGAGCTGTAATTAACACTACGGGGGCCATTATCAGCAGGCTGAAGTGAGTTGTGAGCTTTACAAGTGGCCGCTCCCTTATCAAAAGGAACCCTTATTTGAGACACTACCGTTTAAAGATTTAGCAAACGGCTCGAGTATCTTTGTGGTATGGCACAGCACCACTATCAAGGATAGAGATAGATTAAGTTGTTACAATCATGATCAGTGAACATATCTAGTTGACCAGGACTACAACTAAGATCTATAAAATGGGCCACGGTGTCGCTTCTTTCGAGATGTTGATTTTGTAAATGTTATGCACTCAAAACACTGACATGTCTTCCACCGATCACAAGCTCGACAAGGGTCAACTCTCCAAGCAAGGACGGCGACGCCATCATAATCATGATAGTATAGATGATCCAAATCATCACTGTCACCACCGTCATCATCATGTTCACCGCAGACCAATAGATGACAACGCTATGAGACTGTACGAAGAGCCAGAGTGGTGGAGTCACTTGATCAATCCATCGGCTCTGGAGACGTTAATTAGTGAGGCCCATCTCCGTCTAACTACTTCCGTTATATTCGCTTACAAGATATGCATCAGCAAAGGCGATTGAAGCGAGCGGTCATAGTGAAAAGAGGGGTTCCGAGATTGGTAATGAAAGCCACCATGCGCTGCTTATGGGTGTCCGTACGGGGGCGGAAGTAGCATCCCGTATCAAAAATAGAGGGCCTTGGGCTGGTGAGAAGTCAATCAAGGTTGTCAGTGCAGCCATAGCATCGGCAACTATTGACTTATTACTGGGCACTGATTCCAAAAGCCATCCACTGAGGTATGCAGTGGCTTCAATGGTTGAGAAGATTATTATAGATAGAATAATAAATGGTAAAGTACAGCTTTGAAACGTAAATATTTCGCTACTTTTCTGCCCTGACCATGGAAGTCTTTTAGGTTTGGGAGCTAGAACAGAGGGAATGTAATCATATCATTCATTTGCCAAATGGGATGGGGCCATTGACGACACAACAATACGATTATGGTTGCAAAGACAGGAACTCCCAATCTCTTCAGATCCGGAGACCCTGTAATGCTTGTGGTGAACACCATCTTCTGATGCAACTAATTAACCTAGTTATTGTGCTAAGGTGTTGGTGACGCGGCGACAATAAACATGTCATTCAGCTCGACAAGCCTTATGGGGTCCAAAGAGATCCTAACCTCGATCCTCACAAGCTTCTATTCCTTGACAGGCATCCCGCTCAACGATAACCTGTCAGCGTGGCCTAGTGCATGACATCTAGCTGGATTGCACCAATTGAGGAATGAAAGAATGAGAAATAGAAAGTCCAGACCCAACCTTATCAGATTTAATCTGCAACAAATGGACCGGTCTCGAATTGCCAAGGTATATCGCTATTCATTATACTAGATAGAGGACACATGCTGAAGTATAGAGTCAAGAAGTACAAAGCCAAACATTCTAACATTAGGTAGCACCATAGAGGCAAATAGAGAACATACCATATGCAGGTCCCAATTGTACGGAAAAAAGCTGAAACAACTCTCTACAGTGCCTTGCTGAGCCTTCATGTATTAACCGGCCATTAAGTTCAATAATACCAACAGCAATAGCTTCATATTTGTTTTGTCAACATATCACCATCATTTCCATCGCCCTTCATGCCCGTTACTCTTGGGAATCGGGCAACCTGCTCCATTCACCTCGATGAACCCAGTCTTTTCCTGTCAGGATTTGAATCCTTGTGCCAGGACTGTTATCAGGAGCGGAATGACACTGCATTATTACGAGGAACACTCCAGCTGCAAGTCACAAGAAACACGAAGATCAAGTCAGTGCAGCTTAGGCTGGTGGGTCGCACTCACTTGGCCTGGCAACAGGCAACGCAACCAGACTTCCACGAGGAATGTAACATGCCAACACAAGTGTCGACATTCTTCAGCGCCTTGAACAACCTTGAAAAGAATGATTTTGGGTTCCAGTGCAGATACCAGTTGCAGGGCGCATCAGGCACCGACAGCAACCTTATGAATGAAGGAAATACATTAGCACCGTTGGATCTAAATCTTCACAGCATCATGGGTGCCAAAAAGAGACGGCGTTTGGCTCTTGACAACGTTCAAGCCCAATATTACAACCATGGCAATACGATTCGACCCGCAACTGAAGTACAAGACTACAAGGTTTTCTACCCGGGTACATACGATTATCCCTTTGCATTCTCAATCGCACAAGACGAACTGGAGACGATCAAGGTACCATATGGCTCTGTGAAGTGGGAGCTACGTGCAACTATCGCTCGCGCTGGTATGTTCAACACCAATCTTCGTGGCAGAAAAGAGGTTACATTGGTGAGAATTCCAGATCCATTATCTCTGGAGACGATGCAGCCGATCCTGTTCAGCCGGCAATGGGAGGACTTTTTATACTACGATATAATCGTAGGGGGAAGAAGCTTCCCTATCGGCAGCATGATCCCTATCTTCCTTCGGCTGGGGCCTCTGGACAAGGTCCAAGTGCATGGGTTCGAGGTCTTGGTAACCGAATCTATAGAATACTCGTCGAATAACAAGAAGGTTATCAAGAGGACTCCCAGTCGCACCGTCCTTCTCCTCAAGAAGACAGCTGAGAAAGCTATTTTCCCTTCATGGGCGACTTCAGGCCTCGTAACCGTCCGTGATGGCGAATTCACCCCGGAGCCGAGAAACGAGACTTGCGAAATAGCTACCGAACAAAGGAGTGCAGAGGCATCAGGGGAGCGGACATTGGCCGATACTGTGACAGAGAGACGAGACAGCCTTTTGTTCAACTCGGATCTGGATTTGCCGACTTTCTGGGGTACAACTGAGATCGAAGCAGCTGTGCAGATCCCCACGTGTGGTATGATGTTGAGGAGGGGGGACCTAAGGCTGCACCCCAAGTGTATCTGGAAGAATGTCGTTGCAAAGCACTGCCTGAAGGTAAATTCCTCAGCATCATTCCCGCCCCGCCTTATTCACGCTGATGTTGACGAACAGGTCATACTGCATATCAGCCTTCTTGATGCCAATAACCCGGCTGAGAAAAAGCGCATCTATCGAGATACCATCACATACTTGCCGCTTGCTCTTCTTAACTGTCGAGCCAACCAGGCTAACATGAGCCTTCCCTCCTACTCTGATGAGACATTTCCGTCTCTGAGCTATCACAAAAGCTGTGGGTGCCCTGATGCTTTGACCATACCGGTCGAAAAGCCACCCCGCCATTTCATTGGAGGGCTGGCTGCGTGCCACCTTGTCGCTGACGGGCATAACGCCCACCCTACCACAAACTCATGGCAACCCACTGATGTATCGGGGGACCACACCTTCGACCTGTCTAGCTCCGATAGCGACATCACACCACCATCCGTCCCCGTACTCATCAACGACGAACTCCCACCACACTACGATGACATTGTGGGTGGCACTGGTCTCAACGGCCTTGGAGATTATTTCTCCAACCTAGCACGTTATGGATGAGATGCGGCCCTTTGGTTTCAGTTTTGCCGCGCTTGCTCTTGAAAGATCTTCGATCTAGACTCGGTGATATTCAACGTGAAAGGGAAAGACAAGCTAGCAGGTTAAATAGATGCCTATAGTTGAATCAAAGTACAATACATTTCAGTTATTGCTGCCTCTTTGGCAGAGAAGGCTTGGGTGACAAATTAACAGCCCATCGTCATACTTATCCAGCCTATCGAAACCCCCAATATCATACTCTGAGGCTCACCCGGCGTGCGTCTTTGTTTCCCTTGTCAAATTTATGGTCCGATTCGCCCAGTATTTTATGATAAGCTGAAATAGGGTGACTTGTCGCTATGAAAGCTTCGTTTAAGTGTTAGCTCCTCGCCGGTCTGGCTGCGGTCTGGCTGCGGTCTGGTTGGCTTCAATGGGCCTCGTGGGTATGCGCTCATCAGTATCCTACCCACTGAGTAAGTCTTTATACTGACGATCAACAAACATCGTGAAACGCAGAAGACAGCACATGCAAGCACAACTCGGTCAATGAGCGGAGGAAGTGTCACTTCTGGCAATAACATCTTAGACTAGCCAAGCTTGGAATCGGTCGCTTATGGCGACTTTACAAGAGGGTGGGTGCGGGTTAATATTGTCCCGCTATTTGTCTGGGATCGCAATCTTCCGGGCCATCCTATTGGAAGAACAGTCCTGGCCCTTAACCACTTCACATGCATAAGTACGATCCTTACCCTCTATCAGCTTCATATACTTATAAGAGTAGCTAATGGTAAAATAGAATAAAGATAATGGGGCGACTGGTAAGATTTTTAGTTGCTCTTCCAGCACGTGTGTTTACCTGCCACACTCCGATGACATTCTTTCCTCCAATAGAAACAGTTAAAAAGCGCTCAAACCACAGCTGTAAGCCACAATGATCCGATGTACTGTAAGTGGCGCTCTGCAGCGATCTAAAGGATTAGTCTTGACAATTTGCTGAAGCCAGCCGACTTCTCAGAGTCCAAATCATGCTAATATATATGTGGAATGATAAATACACGTATTGAGAGTTTTGAGTTGACCGTGTTACGAAATACTATAGGGTAAACTTGTTTTTATAACCATGTAGTTAGTTACTTACTTACTACGTGAATGTAACATTACTATTACTTCAATAGCAAGATAACGGCTCAAGGTATTCTCATACCTATATTCTATATATTTTTTATGTTGCCGTCACCATACCACATTTAAAGGACCAACCGTTTTCGCTTAATTGCCTGTTCCCGCCATTCGGGACTAGGTATAAGGTTTAGTATAAAACTCTCGCGATGTTCCGATCGATTCCATAAGCCAATGCACTGGTTTTAGCAGGCTAGGCAAAATTCATATCGCCAGTCAGGGGCCTCAATCTGGGAGAAGTATATATATTTTCTGTATACCCTTGCTGCAGGGGTTTACTGTTTTCTGTAAGAGATTGAAGAACTTTTCACCAGTCGGCAAAATGTCGGTAGGTAGGTGCCTTGATGACTTGTCCACGTCTGCGCCCTCCATGCCCCTTCTTCACTGTAAGATAAGCTCGGCTCAAGCTACGTAAGACAAGCACAAAAGAGCCATTCAACATTAAGCCCGTTTATCCAGCCCTCTCGACAGAGAAGGATATCAGAAGTTAATAGACCCTAATAATATCCCCCGCGTCGTTTAGTAACTAATAAACTAATTTTAGTAGGAAATTAAAAGATATTAGTATAATATAGGGTAACCGATGATTTAAATATAAGGTAACTAATAAACTTTAGTTTGCCTATAAGATATAATATAATCTTTATAAAAACTTATAAGTTTATAAACTTTAACTACAGGGTTATAATAAAATATTTTTTCCCTAATAATATCCCCTATATTATTTAGTAACTAATAAACTAATTTTAATAGGAAATTAAAAGATATTAATATAATATAAGGTAATTAATAATTTAAATATAAGATAACTAATAAACTTTAGTTTGCCTATAAGATATAATATAATTTTTATAAAAACTTATAAGTTTATAAACTTTAACTATAAGGTTATAATAAAATATTTTTTTCCTAATAATATCCCTTATATTATTTAATAACTAATAAACAAATTTTAATAGGAAATTAAAGAATACTAATATAATATAAGGTAATTAATAATTTAAATATAAGGTAATTAATAAACTCTAGTTTACCTATAAGATATAATATAATCTTTATAAAAACTTATAAGTTTATAAACTTTAATTATAGGGTTATAATAAAATGTTTTTTTCCTTAAAAAAATACTTTAAATATAATTAATTACTAGCCTAATAATATCCCCTATATTATTTAGTAATTAATAAACTAATTTTAATAAGAAATTAAAAGATACTAATATAATATAAGGTAACTAATAATTTAAATATAAGGTAATTAATAAACTTTAGTTTACCTATAAGATATAATATTAGTAATACAAGTAGGGCCAGGGTTGGCAGGATGGTAAGTATGTTAGTGAAATTTTAGTGTTAATTAGAAAATAGTAATTAAAATATGCAGAAAATCAATGCTAATAAAGTTAGATATAAAAAGTAAATAGAAGTATAGTATAAGGCATAATTAAGTAAGTAATAAGTAGTAAATCTATTTTAGTATATATTTACACCTTCTATCTTATTTTATATATTAAATTCTATAATTAATAAAGGCCTATTAAAATACTACTTATAAAATAATATTATACCCTGGTTAGTAGCTTATAGCAGTAATTAATAATATTCTGTTTAAATACATATAGCTTTATCTCTACTATCCTAGAGCCAATAGAGTAAGAAATAAATACATATGGCTTTATCTTTATTATCCTAGAGCTAATAAAATAAAGAATAAATATATATGCTAAACTTAGTTTAGTATATAGGCCTGGAGGAGATATAAAAGTATATAAAGGTTAGGGTTAGGAGAAAATTATTCCTTATAATTTATAACTGCATTTTATATATAATATAGCTAATTTTATATTAGCTATATATAATATATTACCTATTAATAAGTGCTAGGCCTTTAGCGTTATTATAAGTAGCTTTTAGACTATCTAGGGAGGAATTTAATATATAAAGACTGGCCTTTTTAAGCTGTAGTTTAAAAAGGCTAGCTTTTTTACTTACTTATCTACTATTAGCAGTTAGTATTATATAAAATGCATTATGCCTGTATTATAAGCTGCAGTTTAAAAAGGCTGGCTTTTCTACTTACTTATCTATTATTAGCAATTAGTATTATATAAGATATTTTATCTCTATATTATATGCCTTATAATCTTACTTTATTATCCCCCTGCAAGAACGGCTAATTATAAGATATAATATATATAATAATAATCTTATTAGTAAACTATAAAAGTAAACTCTATCTTTATAAATATAAATATTATAGGCAGATAAAGAAATAATAAATAAATAAGCACTCTATAAGAAGCATAGTTATTAACTTTATAGATAGTTATTATATATATATTACTATAGGTTATTATATACTTTTAGTATAAGAAAGGGCAGATAAGGCCGCCTATAAATAAGACTGGTTAAGATAATATTATTTAGCAGCCTATTAGAATAATAATATAAATCTAGAGAATTCTTATCCTTATATTATAAGTGGCGACTTATTAAATCTTATAGGAAACCTACCTATAGAAATAGCTTAAAAAGAGAGCTTTATTCTCTATATATATCTCTCTTTTTTAATTTTAATACTAGATTAATAGTTTAATATTAAGGGGAAAATAATAAATAGTATAATAAAATTACCTTATATTATTATATTCTCTAAAGAAGCTAAACCCTATACCTTATTTAGTTAATTATAATAATATATAACCTAATAACCTAAGCAGATAAGATAACCCTATAACTAAATATATCTATATAGTTAATTAATAATTAATATATATATCTTAGTATTATTTATATTATATTATATTATCTTAGAATTATAAATTAATAAAATATAATAACTATAGAGGATAAGATAGAATCTATCTTAGCAGTTAAGGCCTTAGGCATATATCTTCTTATATAAGTTAAATAAGTAGCTATTAGCAGGCCTAGTTGCCCTTAAAAGGACCCTGCCTTATTGCCGCATATATAAATACATCTTTATATCTAATAATACTACAACTAATAGCACCTTATAAAAGCATAATAAATTATCTAATAGTTTAATATTATATAAGAACTTCTGCTAATAACTGAATTCTTAAGCCTTACTTTATATAATAGCCTAGCCCTAATTATTTCCTCTAATAAGGTTTAGCCTAACCTTAAGTCTAAGGCTAAACTAATACTCTTTTTATTACCTTTATATAATCTTATTATTTATATAGAAAATATAAATAATAGTAATATATTTAATAACTTTAGTAATACTGCCTTAGATTTATTAATCCTAGTATAACTATAATTATTAATAGACTTTACTTAGTATAATAATTAGTTACCTTAGTATAAAAACTCTGCTACCTTATTAATGCTAAGCTTTATAGCTGTATTATCTTAGCTATTTTTTATACTAGCAGTTAATAAAGATAATATTATTCTTAGTAGTTATCTCTAAGTAATTAATAAATAAGATATAGCTAGTAGTCCTAATTTCCTATGCTAGCAGGGTAATATATATAATTATATACTTTAAGTATTTTTTAACTATTAATATAATTATATATTATAGAGTTATTACCTAGCAGGCTCCTAGATTAGTAGGATATACTAATATATATCTTAAATAGGCCTAAGTTTATATAAGCATACCAAGCCGGAAAGTACTTAAATACTCTAGGAATATACTAAATATATTAGCTATTCCCTTCCCCCCCTGCTAGCTATCTTTACAGAATATAGCAGTGCTTATAATTCTTATACTTCCTTCCTATAGTGGCAAAGCTTCCTCTCTAACTATCTAATTAAACCCTTATTATTATATAAGATATAGGCTTTACTATCCTACCCCTCTGTAATAGTTATATAATAATAGGATATTAATAGTATCTGGTTTAGGGCAAAGAGTTTATCTGCTATTTAAGCCCCTAGCCACTTTTAACTCTTTTTTTTCCCTGCTTATAAGAGTAATATATTTACTACTTAAGTAATATAGCCTTATAGCCTAGACCTAGCATATATATAATATACCTCTATTAGCACTTTTATTACTGCTAGTATTTACTTCTCTGTTTTACTATTTTTCCCTAGTAGAGGTCTATTATATATAAAGGCTTCTATTAATAGCCTATCTTTAGTATGGTTTAAGGATTTATATAATTATATTATCCTTCTGGCTATCTTTAGAATAGTCCCTAATTATATATAATAAGAGATACCTAGCTTATATAACCTCTTATATGCTAAATCTTATATATACTAAGAGAAACTAAGTGCTAGCTATTAGAGCACTAATAATAAGAGCTAAGTATTTTACCTATCTTATAGTATCCCCTTTAGAAACCTTATAGACTTATAGATATCTATAATAGAAAAAGTAAATATATATTATATATAAATAAGCAAAGGAGAGGCTATTTTATACTTTAAAAACCCTTATTTACTCTTCTAGGCATATAATCTAAAGAATATATTTATATTATAGATACTTAAGGGAAGCTTAGCCTTATTTTAGGATATTATCCTTACTAAACTTAATGCAAATTAGATTAATATATACTCTTGCTGGCTTAATATAGGTATATAAGATTATATTTATTAGCTATTATCTTTATTACTTATATGCCATAAAGAAAAGCCTTAAATACTTTTATAGAAGAGTGCCTATTATAAGTACCTTTATAACTAACTAGATAATATAGTTCCTAAAGCCTCTTTAATTACTAATTAGTATTAGTTATATCTTCTTTATAATATAGGAATATATTATATAAAGGCAAAGGCAAGTTAGGTATTAAACCTTGGCTACCTAGAGGCTAGAGGACCTAGAATTATTTAGGCTAAGGCATATAACTGTAATAAAGACCTCTTTAAGGTTATATTTAGTAACTATTAGCTCTTTAGCTTAGGATTATTATTACTCCTAGCTTTTAATAAGGCAATATTAAAAGATTTAGCTGCTATAAGTTAAAACTACTAGCAGGCCTTTATATTATAGCTTAATTACTTCTATCTTATAAATACCTAGGAAGTAAATAAGCAGTATATAAGAGTTATTACTACCTTAAAATAATATCTAAGTTTTAATATCTAAAAAGAAATTACCCTCTATCTTAATATTATACTTATAATATAGGCTGATAATATACTTAACCCTGACTAGAGCCCCTATACTAATCTGGTATATTAAAATATCCCCTTTACCTCTATAACTAATAAGTAATACTGCCCTTTCTAGGTACTTCTAATAAAAGTAGTTATTAAATTTATATCTACTTAGGCAGCTTATTTTATATTTTTGCTTAATTATATATTTCTATAAGTATTAAAGGAGATTACTAAACCTTTAGTATTATTATTCTCTCTACTTAATCCTACCTAGTAGATCCTTATACTTTATATTACTTAGCTTTTATATTATCTTCTTATATACTTAGTTAATAATAAGTAAGAGTATAAATTTAATAACTAAATCTAGTAATCTACTTAGATAATACAGATCTGTAGCTGCAGCCAGAGGTTAGTTAAGTAGTATTATAGACTAGGCTTAAGTAATATAATAAAGACCTATAGTATATTATAGCTCCTTAGGGTTAGGATAGGGTTAGTATTAACTATCTAAGCTATCTTTGCCCTGGTGTTTTTCTCTAACTAAGATATAGC
>JAHARR010000123.1:0-91313 GCA_019191175.1 Fusarium veterinarium | reverse complement strand
GGCCTGCAGAAAATCCCGCTCCTAGCACTGCACTAACAGTGCGTGCCAAGAAAGAATTTTTACAGGAGAGAGTTCAGTAAGTTATAAAGTAGAGGATAAGATTTGGAGTATAGGGTAGGGTTAAAATGTTGAGAAATGAAAAAACAAAGTAATGAAATTAAATAAGGATAATTATATAAATATAGTATAAGTATTTAAGGTAATAATAAAAGATAGTAAATTAAAAGAATAATAGAGGATTATAAGAAGTAGTATTAGTGATAATATTATAGAAAGAAATAGTACTATAATACATAAAGGGAGAAGCGTGCAGGCTATAGTAGATTAAAAGCAAAAAGGGAAATAAATATATATGTAATAAGAAAATAATAAAATATAACGTGGTTGATAAGTGAGTGGGTCAGACAAGTGAGTGAGTCAAAAATCCCTCATCCTACAACATTACCATCTAATCAAATACTTCTCAACCACCAAACATGCCTCAATCATCAAATGAAGCTAGAATCCTTCTTGCACTTCAAGCCCTTCAAAATAACCCAAAACTAAGTCTCCGACGTGCCTCAACTATATATCAGGTTTCTTTTGAGACCTTACGCCGCCGCCATAATGGCATTCAATCACGACGCGATTGTATCCCAAAGTCACGGAAACTATCTGATCTAGAGGAACAGATAATAGTCCAATTCATTCTTGACCTAGATTCGCGAGGATTTCCCTCGCGATTGCGTTTTGTGGAAGAAATGGCTAATTCTCTGCTTGCTGACCGCGATGCGTCACCTGTCGGCAAGCGCTGGGCTCACAACTTCGTCAAGCGACAACCAGAGCTAAAGACGCGGTTATTTCGGAAATATGACTACCAGAGAGCTAAATGCGAAGATCCATCGATTATTCGTGGCTGGTTTAGGCTCGTACAGAACACAATCGCAAAGTATGGTATCCGATCAGATGATATCTGGAACTTTGATGAGACTGGCTTTATGATGGGCATCATTATGGCCGGAATGGTCGTCACCGGTTCAGAAAGGCAAGGAAGACCAAAACCAGTGCAGCCTGGAAACCGGGAATGGATTACTGTAATCCAGGCGATTAATGCAGAAGGTCAATCGATCGCGCCGTTTATCATTGGTGCAGGCCAATATCACCTTGCGAATTGGTACCGAGAATGCGACCTCCCGGGCGATTGGGTTATCGCAACGAGCCAAAATGGATGGACAAATAACCAGCTAGGCCTTGAGTGGCTAAAGCACTTTGATCGGTCAACAACTAAGCGATCGGTTGGTTCCTATCGTCTTCTGATCCTTGATGGCCACGAAAGCCACCACTCCGCCGATTTCGAGAGATATTGCAAGGAGAACAAGATTATCACGCTCTGTATGCCTGCTCATGCATCTCACCTACTCCAGCCTCTTGATATTGGGTGCTTTGGGCCGCTGAAAAAGGCATATGGTCGAGAAATAGAGCATCTGATCAGATGCTCTATAACCCATATTTCTAAGACCGAATTCCTTTCCGCCTTTTATGCCGCATTTAAAGCCACTTTCACTAAAGGCAACATCCGGGGAGGTTTTAGAGGAGCTGGGCTTGCTCCTTTTGACCCAGAAAATGTAATCTCAAAGCTTGATGTACAGCTACGGACTCCAACGCCTCCCGAGGAGGCTGCTGAACCATCGACCTCTTGGACTTCAAAGACCCCAAAGACGGCAATTGAGGCCCAATCTCAGTCTGACTACCTTGAAAGGCGAATCAAAAGGCATAAGAGCAGCTCCCCAGAGTCAATAATTGAAGCTTTAAAGTCAAATACTAAAGCAACAAAGGCAGTTATGCATGAGGTTGTCTTATTGAGGAGTGAGCTCCGAAATCTTCGAGATGCAAATGAGATACTAAGCCGGCGCCGAACGACAAAAAGGACTAGATTACAGCAAGGAGGGGCGATGACTGTACAGGAAGCATCACAAGTAATTGATCAGATGGATGTTGATACACAGCTAGTGAGGGAATCATCGAGAAGTGGTAATCAAGCAAGGTCGATGCGACCGGGTATTCGGCGTTGTGGGGTATGCGGCAAAGCCGGCCATAATGTAAGGACCTGTCAGGTAGTTATTGAGACCCCTGGGGAAGAGTATAGTGAGTGATTTTAATTGATCAGATAGTTTATGTTGTTTTTAAATGGATTGAAAGTATAAAGGTTGAGATTTTTGACTCGCTCACTTGTCTGACCCACTCACTTATCAACCACGTTATTTACTAACTTTAAAACCTTAATTACCTATAAGGCTATGTTTTACACCTTAGGTACTGTCTAATTATCTTATATCTAAAAAAAGAAAAAAGCAATTAATGTTTTATAGCTCCGCCTTATCTCCTCCAAACCAATTTCCGCTGATCTCTAGAAGTACTAGCGTTGTTGCCTCATTCATGTAGTCTCCCTCTGTATAACTCCGTAATTCAACGGCATATCATGCAGCCATTCTTGCGCTTTGACGGCCTGCAAAACGGGATGATGGTTTGAACACCAAAATACACAGTTCCTCGACTGTGGTTCTCTCGAGATTCACTTATGGCGTAAGACTGAACAATAGTTTCTTTTAGGGTCATGCATGCATGCATAACAAGTAGCTGCCAAGACTCGGCTTCTTGCCAGTGGGACAGAGCTATTCCCGATTTGTAGGTTAATCTAATTGCGTGTCTGTTGCCCAAGTTAATCCTTGCTACATGGTTCACGGTCTGCTCGCAAGGCTGTCAGTTGGCTTTGTAGGAGTTAATCGGATAATAGTAACATTTCCATGCTTTTCTCTGATATCTATAGTTGGAGCATACTCTATTACATCCATCGCCGCCCATGACTGAATAAATCCCGTATACATAAGAAGTCACACTTCAAGTGGTAAACCTGTTATCACTGAGTGCTAAGTGCCACAAAATAGAGGACTCGCTTATTGAATGAGCCTCCTGTGACAATCTTCACATGCTAATA
This sequence comes from Fusarium veterinarium, assembly GCA_019191175.1. Taxonomy (NCBI): domain Eukaryota; kingdom Fungi; phylum Ascomycota; class Sordariomycetes; order Hypocreales; family Nectriaceae; genus Fusarium; species Fusarium veterinarium. The sequence goes on along the minus strand of JAHARR010000123.1, from coordinate 88,339 downwards.
ACTATTTTCTGCAAAGCTCTGCAAGCCAGCCTATCTGCAGAATGGTTTCTCTCATATGCGGGCACAGCCGACATGCATATCGAAAATTTGTCACTATATCGGTTGGCTGAGGTTAAGGATATTAGCAAATGAGGGCCAGCGCACCAGCGGTAAGCTTGTATGCTCTCCTTGGGTTGCAATCCATGGTGTTCTAAAGCACAACATCCAAGGTCTATGATAATAAACCAACCAATCTCAGTAAAATTCCAAGGCACAGGGCCATCTGGAGTTGGGAAATTATCAAGATAAGTAACGAAGAGGCAAAAGTGCTCGACCCGTCAAGGTCTCCAGCTGCGTTGTGATTCTTAAGCCCTGGAGGATGTGGTTGACCACAGAGTCCGAGCGGCATGGGCTTGTGCTCAGATAGGAGCCAAACGGGAGACGGAAGAACAGAGCCGCCGTCTGGAACGGCAAAGTCACAATCGATCGGGGACAGACCAGGGCTAGCTGTAATTGATGAGGAGACGAGGTTCCGGAGGACCAGTGCAAGAGTGGACTTGTGGCTTCGTGCTCCATCCTGTTCCGGGCGAAACATACATACACTCCACGTCATTGCCCATAGTGGCGTCCAATATATGTCTGCATACGATCAATAGCCTATACAGCTCGTCGGGCTGCCGTCACGAGGCCCTGGAGGGATACAGTGAACTCGCTTACGAAAAATTCACCAAAATCGCAGATCTCGAGTTCGGTGTTTTCTTTTCCCCCTAACACGGTTCATATTTGATACGGTATTAGGTTAGCTTGGTGTGCCGTCTGTATCCTAAGCATTGGTAAAAGACTATTCTGGATGCCGGTACCGGTACCCGATTCCGCTCCATCTTCAAGCTTTTGTTTTAAGCGTGACGTCATAGGCATACTGCAACCAACACGGGACGGTAATGAGACGGAACGACGCATGATATGATGTTTCAGGGCCGGCACAAGCCTGAGGTAGTGTGGTAGTTCAGGTGCAATGGGTTAGCTAGGCCCTACCGTTTCTTTGACTCACAAGCACGCGCCCCAATGGTAAGAGGGCGAGAGCTGACACAGCGTCAGCTTAAGCTCAATATTTGCCGGCAGTCCTGCTTTATATTCCTGGATCTCCCACCTCACGCGTCCTCCTGCATGTGTGACAGCGCAAGGCTCAATATTCACGCTTCTGGTTCAAGAATTAGACCAGTATCTGCAAAATCGACTGCCGCCCCTTATCTTAGCACTTATCCAATCATTACTTCGTTTTACCGGCTTGAGCCAACAACATACGGTTGGCTCCTCAATCTAATCTTCTCTACTGAGCCCTCGAATTACTCAGCATCTAGTTCATTATTGGTATTCTATGAACAGATGGTGGTTGGCGTTTGGCGTTACTTGATTAATCCATAACCAGCAACATCGCTATATTGCCTTTCAGTATCCAGTTGAGGCCTCCCAGAAGTCAATATGGAAGCCATGGAGTTAGTTGAGAACAAGCCTACCGCCCGTCCATTTCAATGTGGTTGGCGATCCTGCACAAAGGTATATCGTCTTTACCTTGAGAGTTACAGTCGCAATCTAATAGTTGGCATAGAGCTTCAAGCGTAAGAGTGATCTCCAAAGACATTATCGAATCCACACGAATGAGCGACCTTATGCATGCTCGATCTCGGGATGCGGAAAGACCTTCATCCAGAAAAGTGCCTTGACCGTTCATATTCGAATACATACTGGAGAGAAGCCGCACCAATGTCAACATAATAATTGCGGAAAGCGTTTTTCTGATGTACAACTTGACTGATATCTATAAGCCTATAGAATGCTAATAAAATTTCAAAGTCCTCAAGTTTCGCTCGTCATCGACGTGTCCATACGGGCGCACGTCCGTACAAGTGTACCTATGATGGTTGTTCTAGAAGGTAAGACGAGGAATGTCTTGGTCTAGTCTAAGTACTAACACATGATGTAGCTTCTGTAGAAAAGCTACGATGGATGAGCACCAACGGAGATCGCACCAGCACGGAATGAATCCTAATGACATCCTGCACGATTTCTCCTCAGATTCAGAAGATAACGAGCCTCCTCTGACCCCCCAGCACTCCGCAATGACCTGGTCTCCTCGTGATATTGTATCTATGGACCAAGCCATTCCGGACGGCCCGATACATCGCCCGCCTTCGTATGCCGACTTTGATCAACCAGTCCATGGCCAGCATAGTCCACACCAATACGACAATCGACACGGCATTTCTTCAAATGTGCCTTGCAAGTCCCACGGCCAACCCCTACCCGGTTATTATGTCGGGGCTCCGACACCTCGTCAAACCATAACTACGCCAGGACAAATATACCATATTACTGAGCGGGGTAATTCAGAGATTCTGACGATGGCGAATACTGAGCGACCTCATCAGCAGCTCCCTCAACAAGTAGAAAGGCCTCCTATAGAGTCACCGTATCCAACCTTAGCCATCGCAGCCCCGACTCGAACTCACCCCAGGACCTTTTCTACAACGCCGATTTCTAGCTCCGGGGATCGGGAATGCCTCTGCAAGTATCTGCTCGAGCACGAGCCGGAATGCGCGCAGGCGGACACCCAACAATCCATCATCCAATATCAGCAATATATACACAGCCTTATATGCCAGCCCCAGCAGCCAGTAACCTCTCAGGCACAGACGATTCACACGCTTGCAGCTAAACACTTCCCTCAGATATCTGCTCAGGCACAACAGGAAAACTGGTCAAATTATGTCCTTTCGACCGAAGCCACGACTATCAGGCAGTTGCCGGCGTACGGCAACGCGGTTTATGATCCTTATGAAGCAAAGATCGAAGTTGACGATCCTTTGATGCAACTGCCAAGCAGAAGACTTGCCAGTATGTGATTGACCTACATCCCTATTGTTCGTACCATTTTCAATAAAAGAGGAAATTCACCACCTCTCATTGGCTCATACTCTTGTAAAATCCTCTTTCGCTGAACGAGGGACAGTGTTTTGAGAGGCCCTAGCAGAGTTTTTGATTAAAAGTGCGCGATAAACCTTCTCATTGGCTGGTTTGTTCCTTCATCGCAACCTGCGCAGTTGGCTTTACTTTTGTGGCGCAGAGCGATACTACCTCCCGGGCACCTATGTGCAAATCGATATCTAGACCGCGCGTGTTTCGTGACCGCGTCGTAAAAATACAGCAAGGGCTCTACTGACGCCAGTATATATGCAACCAAGATTTTGCCCTCCTCGATTGTTTCTCATTCTTGTCAGTCGTCCACTTTTGCCATGATGCATTGACTACTCTGGCGACCCTGACTATCTTCAAACATGTGGCCTCCAAAGCTCCGTGACCATCAGCCTGATGTTCATGACGTCGAACAGAATGAAACGACCCATGGCTGCAGCATACTGAATGGCCTCGCTTATTTCATGGCCAACCGCTTGGCATCATTGCGGCCACGGCAAAAAAGCCCAAACCAGCATGGAACGAAGATTATTTGTTGGGCCAATGGCACGATACAGCACTCCAGAGTCCAGCTGCCGTAGGAGCCCAACTACGAGTTATACTCCGTGGTGTCGACATCATGGTTAATCGAGCCAGTTTCACGTTAGCCAAGACCTCATATAGATTTCGATGCTGGCTGAATACCTACTTGACTACCTGGAGCCCTAGTTATTAAATCCTCCAAGCATAGGTACTCATCTGGCTGCTGCTACTGCAAAGGAACGAATTATTCCAACACATGCAGTCGGACTTTGAGAGGCACAAAAATAGCCGTCTCTTTGACAGCCTTTTCGAGAACTTCTCCGCTCTCTGGAGATTGTTTCAAGACATGCTCCAAGATGAGCATGCTGGTGAAGTATTTATCCTTATTGATGCCCTGGACGAGTGCGACAGATTCATGCGCAAGGCTCTGCTCCGTTATATGAGAAAACTGTTTCAAGTATCCTCAAAACCAACAGAACACTTCAAGTTTCTGCTAACCTGCCGACTTGAGATAAGAGGCATTGAATATGAGCTAGCCGGAATTGGCGTATTTTTGAGGATGGGCTCGAGCGAAGTTAATGCCGGTCTTCCGATTACATAACCCTTAAGGGTGAGGATCTAGCGCAGAGGAAATAGTATAGCCAAAGTCTGAAAGAAGATGTCAAAAAGGCTCTAAAGAGTCGAGCCGGAGGCACCTTCCTCTGGATGTCTTTGATGGTCAATGAGCTTGAGAGCACACCGAATGATGAGGTTGCAGATAAACTCAAGGATCTTCTCGAGGGGCTTGACGAAACTTACACCAGGATTTTGGAGGACAACATTCCGAAGAAGAGGCGGGAGGACGCTCGATTTCTCTTACCCAGCAGACTTGCGTATTGTGATATGCTAAAGTGATATCACACTGTGTTAAAGTGCTAAAGTGATATATATCACCGTGAATATATATCACACTTTTTTTCAGCTAAGTGTGATATCACGATTGCTAAAATGCTATCGGCCGTGTAGCACCCTTATCTGATAAGATTAGATAAGCTTATCTACAGTACTTTGGTTGGACCTACTTCAATGAACTTTTTCAACACCCCCTTGTTCTCGTCACATTTTTAACACAACGTAGGATTTTATAGTGTATTTAGATTCGCAGAATTCCCTCATAATCTAAATACGAGTTGTTAGATTCAATCTTTCTTCCTAAGTTGATCATGCACACGCCCTCCCGTGGGACGTGATAGGATGCCAACCACAGCTTCTTTAGCCTAGGCTGTAGCTCCCTATAGTTTATGCTACAATTCTGAGTGTAGGCTGTAGACCTCAGTATAGGCAGCAGGCCATGGTGCAACCTTTCATGTATAAGTAGCTAGCAACCATCACACTAACTGCACTTCATGCTGGCACCAGTCCTTCACCCTGCCGGATATCTTTGAACTCCGTGGTCTGTGTTGGAGAAGTGGCATGGATGATAGTGTTGCATAGGCAGCCACAGGAAACGGGTGCCGCACGATTACGCGTGAATCGTCAGAACAGTGTTACAGGTCTGTTGCAGGGTCAGCAGGTCTAGTATCATAGCCTCGTTAGCGATAAGAAGGAGGAGAGCAAGAACAACCATGGTGAGAAAGAGACAGAAGACAATCATTCCGATCATCATGAGATTATGAGGTACCTGGTGAGAGCGCGTTCTCCGGTAGTCTGCTGCCTCGACTTTCAATATTGAACTATGAGTTCATCTTCAAAAATTATCACTGATACCCTTCCTCGATCACAGACTAGAGCATCACCCGATGATCTGCCCTTCGAATCATCTAGCTTCGACGCCATTTTCCGCACCACTCATCCAGAGAAGGCCAAACTAGGCCCATCTGGCAAACGAAAGACATCTGGTCGTGTTATATATGAATGCCTTCATTGTCCCCCAGATAGTCCATGGTCAAATGGAAAGCGTGGCAATGCCATTTACCACGCGAAAAGGAAACATGCCTCTATTCTTCAGACAGAGGCCAGTACCGTAGACGAGCACGACTCGGATATTATTACCCGGCCATCAAAGCAGCCGCGGATGGACAGTCTTTTTCCGAGTCGGCCATCAGATACCACTTTACGCCGCGCCTTTAACCGACAGCAATATATAGAATCGATTGTCGGTCTTCTTACACGCCGTCGTTTACCATTCTCCGCGGTGAAATGGGATGAGATGCAGGATATCATATTGGCATGCAATCCGGCTATTGAGGATCTTCTCCTCACGTCCCGCGACGCAGCTATGCGTCATATTACCACTACCTTCGACTTATACCGATCTCAATTGAAAGCAAAGCTTCAGACGTCCATATCAAAGATCCATCTCTCGACCGATCTCTGGACATCGCCTCATCGGCATGGCATTTTAGCAGTATGCGTTAGATGGGTTGATAATAGCTACCGACTTCAAAAGGCCCTGCTGGCTATGCCTGAATGCTGATACAGCCACAGTGGCGAACGCCAAGCAACTCTAATGGCAGAAGCAATTGAAGAATACGGTATTGCGGAGCAAATCGGCTATCATACCGGCGATAATGCTACTTCAAACGATACCTGTTTAAAGCATCTGTCTCAAATGCTACAGGATAAATACGGTGTATGTGATTTAAAACATTGATTGATAGGTAGTTGGTTAACTGAGTCTAGATATCTTTCCATCCCAACCAGCGCCGAATCCGATGCATCGCTCACATCATAAATCTCTCCCTTCGGGCCTTTGTCCTTGCATCCTCGAAAGAAGCTTTATGCGCAGCACTTGCCGCTGCCAGCGACGTAACCGGTGCCGAGATGTACGAACAATTCTACTTTACACTCTATGATGTATCCGCCAATGAGCCAACATCGCGGTCTGAAGCTTCGGGACAGCAAGAACAGTCTTTCAGTAAGGTATGGAAGGGAAAGGCCAAAAAGGCCACTCGGAAGCCCCCCGATTTCAGGGATGACAAGTTCAGAGGCTGGCAAACCCTCCCGGCGATGCGTAAACTACATAACATTGCAGTCTGGCTTCGAAATTCATCTATCCACAGTGATGTATGGGAGGATCGAGTAAGCTTGCGGCTTGGGATCGATAACGACACCCGATGGAACTCTTGGTATAAGCTGATCGATAATCTTATCCGAAGACAATCACAGATCAAGCAATTCTTGCTTGATTACGATAAGGAGATCAACGATAATATCCTCAACTCATCAGATTGGGATTACCTTGAAAGAACACATAGATTTCTCCACCCATTCGCGTCGGCAACTTTATGGGCTGAGAGTAAGAATTCTACATTGTCGCAAATATTAACAATTATGGATGGTTTATTACGCCACTATGAAAAGAACAAGGTATGCTGTCACTTAATAGGCTCTAAACCCTAACTTGGCTAATTATCCAATCTAGGAATATTACTCGAAGCCGGAGACGTTTGATCGCCGTATCCTTCATTCAATTGAGATGGGCTGGTTCATTCTCGACAAGTATTATACTATGACCGAAGATGCGCCTGTTTATGCTGCCGCCCTCCTTCTTGATCCCTCAAAGCGAATCAGGTACATTGAGCGCCACTGGCCAGAGTCATGACACGAGAACGCCATTGCTGGTGTCCGTACAATTTGGGAAGAGTACAAAACTCAGCCTGAGACTGGACCTGCAGAGTCGGTTGATGAGGTATCTGCTTTGCAAAAGCGGCAGCCGAATGAGTGGGACGCTCTACTTGAAGAGTTGGAAGTCACCGAGGATCTGGGTGATAGTATGGACGATCTTCAAGACTTTATCAAGGCAACACCCATCAGAATAAGTGGATCACCATTTCAATGGTGGTGTCATAAGGATCAGCGGAAAACTTATCCTCAGCTAAGTCGAATGGCTATTGATATCCTCTCGATCGCGCCTGAATCAGCTGATCCGGAATCTGCTTTCTCTGGTGGTCGACGCACTCTCTCCTGGGATAGAGAACGAATGACTTGCGAGAATCTTGAGAAGGTTGAATGTATAGGCAACTGGCTGCGTGAAGGGCATATCCAGAAGACTGTTCATGGTGGTATGGGTGTAATTACTGATACAGGTTTTGATAGTGGCGGCGGTGAAGACTCCGATGTTAATTTTGACTGATTTGCGGATATCTGACAGTATAGGTGCTGAAGTGCTATAGTGATATCAATTGTGCTAAAGTGCTAGGGTGATATTCTAGCACACTTTTTGCGAATATGTGAATATGAATATGAATATCACTTTAGCGCGTGATATCACAATACGCAAGTCTGGAGGTAGTGGCCAAGAAGGGTCGGCACGAGCGAAGGAAAGGCGCTGTGGAACATGCGGCAAGACCGGTCATAATGCAAGAAGGTGTCAGATAGTTATTGCAGTTTCTGATAGAGAACACAGCGATTAGTTTCAATTGATTCAGCGGTTTGCTGTATTTTTATGGTGTTTTTAATTTTTAAAGGCTGAAATTTTTGTCACGCAAGCTTATCATGTACGTTATTTCTTAAAGTTAATTGCTAATTTAAGAAGAGTAATTAATAAATCCCTTAAATTTATATAAAGTATTAGATTTATAGCTTATACTTTTTCTATAGTTATTCTCTGTATTTAGTTATATTTCCTTAGCTGGCTCTATTATGAGGCCTTTAATGGTTTAAATCCTTATTTTTAAGAAGAGGTTTATAGGTATATAGTCCTTAGTTATCTCCTTCCCTAGATAAGGTACTTAAATATAATAATACAGTTCTGGCACTTTCGGAAGCCTTGTTGAAGATTCATATCGGCTTATTGGTAGGGTCGCTGACTCTGCCCTATCATAGGATCCGTGTCTATCCCTTTATCTAATCACGATTGAACAAATTGAACTTGCTGACACTGCGCAGGAAGCCACAATCATCAGTAAGTCATATCTCGTCAAATATCTCCTACGTTGCTGCTGAGCGTCTGCCGTACCCTACCATATGGTGCTGGTTCCACATACTGATCTAATGATAAATTCCGGGTTTTTGCTGAGATACAAACTATAAACAAGACAAGTTCTGTGCTATCATTCCAGTTCAACTTCTCCTTGTGCATTGGGCTTTCTGATGGCTGGGAATTATCGAATTTGGCGCACTCTAGAAATCCCATAACCAGAAAAGGTCAGTCTACCCAGGCTAACACTGAACAGTACATTTGAATCAGTTGTCAGGCTTTCAATTTTCCATTTCTGCAGCTGAGCTCCCCAAGCAAAGGTAAAAGCAGCAGAAAAGAAGATCCTTTCATAGTTCTAGTAAAACCTTGTCAACTGCGAAATCTCACTTACATCTTGTGAAATCCTTCTCCATGTAATTAGGAAAGACGATAAGAATGTCACAACATCCATCTAGGGACACCGATTTGTCCCGATGCAACTACAAGGGCAACGATTAACAACAAGCAGGCCTCTTAGCACAGGACCGCTACACTACCACCTCAAGAGATATTTCGAGACAAATCCAAAGCGCCTTCCTCGTCTTCCTTTCATTTGGTCTTGTCTTTCAAGTGCTGTGTCTCAGTGGCATTCTTTGGTTGGTCTTCCATGGACAAGTGCTAGTACCCATGCAAGACTCGCGATTGACAAGCATTGTCATCTCTGCTGGTAGGAAACTTGCCACTACCATCATGGGCATCAGCTGTTTCCGATCTTGTGGCCGGGCGACCTGTCAATACGCGAAGGTTGATCTCCATGTGCAAGACGTTCAGGTCATAGGAACAATATCAAAATTTCTGCGTCTTACCCTCGGAGTAACTATCGACCGGCTTATGCCTCTTTGGAGTAAAAACCAAGCAGGTAATAAAACATGGCCTTAGTTTAGGCTATGGACCCCTGCTCCCTAGCGCGGGGCACATTCGGGTGGCCCGCCGAGCTGAAAAATGCATATTTTCAAGGGTCCCTTAACTTCAAGCCGTCTGCGAACCCTGATAACGCCTCGTGGCATAATCTCATCACACTTGTGACCTGTTTTGCCTGCATGTCACACACTTGGGCCGCTTTAACAAAGTCGATAGAATTTATAACCCATTTCAGCGAATATTGTAAGCGTTGGCTTTTCTTTCGGCAAATCCTTTAGTTCCAAAATGGCTTTAATTTCCCGGATGACCTGTACTTGCTGAAACGGTCGGTCAAGCCACGATTCTAAAAGCAGATAAAGGGCAGGCCACGATTGCTTTAGGTCATGCTTAGAGACCCGAGTTAGTCCTAGTACGGTAGAGTCTAAAATCAAGCATCTTCTGATCTGCATAGGCCCCACTAACCAACATGTAAGCAAATTTAAGAGTATTGCTCAGGCCTTAATGGCGATCTTTCAGCCGAGGCAGATTTTTCGTCGTTACAAAGATCCAACGAGCCAGGCGAATATTGACCGTTCGTCAGAAGTATAAAGTCCCTGGCACCTCGCCGACTAAGTCGAGCTACGAAGTCTTGTTCTGTCATCCCTACTATCTGCGCCGAGCTATACTGGATCGTCTCTCTATTTCTCTCATTCACTCAAGAACATGGCACGTTTTCTCTTCTTTCTCGCCCTTTTAGGGCTTACAACGGCGAACCTGACTGGCTTCTCTGGCCGAAAGGGCACATTAAACCGCGACTTCGCAGGCATAGGCAGCACCTCGTTGGCTTTACCCGCCTCTTGCTCTTCTTCCGAGATCGACTGCGGCGGATCCTGCATTGCTGGCTCAGGAGAATGCTGCTCTGCGAGCGAGGGGTCTTACTGCGAAGCGGGAAAATACTGTACTGACGATGGATGCTGCCCTAAGGGCGAAATCTGCACTGGAGAGGCAGCTGGTTGCGGCACCGGTAGACAGCTTTGCGGCAAATATTGCATCCCAAATAGCGCTGTTTGTTGCAGCGATGGCAGCTATTGCAATAGCGGGGAAACCTGCACCAGCGACGGATTCTGCTCCAAGGGCAAAGGCAGCGGCAGTAACGACGATAACAACAAACCTACCGAGACAAACAACAACGGCAGTCCCACCAAGACAGACAATGATAACGACGATCCCACAGAGACATTCCAACCGCAACCAACAATTACCTCTGCAAGTGGAGACAGCGATCAGGGAAACACGCTTTGCAAGCGTAAGGGTCGAAGTGGAGGCGGTGACGGCGATAATGGTGACGGTGGTGATGATGACGGCTGCAGCGGTAATGGTGCTGGGTCGGCGCTTGCGCCGAGTTTCGCAAGTGTCCTGTTGGCAGTCTTTGTTTTAATGCTGTAATTATTACGGATGGTTTACTTAAGAGTAGTACCCATATCTTGAATAATAATAATCCTTGGCAGTGTAATGCATGCCCAGCTCCTAATTCCCCTAAGTTCTAAGCAAGTGCAAACAAACTCACCTATCCTAATATGCTATCCTAATATTATCTTTGTTATCCTGCTATATCAGAGATATTATAAACTAGATATTAAATAAAGCTAGGCTCCCTTATATATTTAAATAGATATTAGGATATATTATATGCTTTACTTTACTAAGTTTTATTTTATTATCTAATGATAATAATTAGGTCTTTAAATAGGTAAATTAGTTTATATTAAGCTTATATTTATAAGTTTATAAAGCAGAAACTAATTATAATAAAGTATTATATCTCTTAATAGTACAATTATATACTTATTAGGTTTTATTTAATATAAAAAATTTTATTAATAGCTAATAAGTTAAGGCAATTGATAGGGGGGCATGACGAATTGATACGCGGGCATGATCCTTAGGGGGGCATGACTTTTTGTAACATCTGATTGGGCTAAATTTCGTAGACCCATAAATACCTTTGAGAAAAGGCGGTGAAGCCGGCTCTCTTAACAAGCCCAGATCTCTGCAGAAGCAACCGGACCAAGCCGGCCTATTAGAACAGTTCGCATTCGGCCGTCAAAACAAAGTATTATTTTCGATACCTATAGAATAAGGCCAATTCTATTAAGAGCAGCTATCTATGTCTCCTCTTACTACTATGGAAGGAAGAATCTCCTCGTCGCTATTAAGCAGCTCCCATTGACTCCTTCGTCTCCGAATGCTGGGTTGCGTCTTCGGTCCGCTGGCACGTCCTCCTGTAGTTCTCCCCGCTCCAAGGATACCCGACTGGCTGCGTTTCTGGCGCTGATTTGAGCTACTGGCCTGGCTACTGGCATGTTGGCTCGCATCGAGTTCCACTCTGGCCAGAGTCGACCTGTTTAGACTACCCGGTGGTCGACCTCGCCTACGCCTTGATGGGCCCTGGCTGGCTGGTTGACTACTCTGCCGATTGCTTGCTCCGATGGCTAGCCTTGCTAGAACAGCCTGTGTGGTGTTTTTGGGCCTGCCACGGAGAGCAGTGGCAATCTTGGGGTCGAGAATCCGTCGGTATGGATCTCGAGAGGATGGCTCTCGTAGTCGCCACCGTGGATGGACCTCCCACTTAGTGAAGGGTGTGGCAGACCCTAACCTCGAGTAGACCTTGTGGCAACAAGGTATACCGAGCTCGACAGAGACCGAACAGTCGTCGTTGCAGCCCCCGAGAGGCTCCGGGAACGGATTCTTACCAGTCGGCATCGCTTTGCGAGCTAAGCGATATTGCTTGTTGATCAGCCCAATGCCCTTCGATGATATTGCTGTCCGGAGTTCGCCTAGATACTCCGAGCTAGACCCTATATACTCGGGAGCGGTGAGTACCTCGTCCGCTGCGCAGGCATCGTTGAAGTCCCGCTCTTGGTCCTTCATCATGTCCTGCATAGCTTCGACAAGTCGATACAGGTGGCTCATACCGTTTAGAAGGTAGCTCTTGATGTTGTTGTTGCTTGCTTCTGTGCCAGAGGTGACGCGGATGCCAAAGTTGCGATACTTGCGGATGAAACAGCGTGCCCACTGGGCCCTTACAGGCATATAGGTTCTATGGAGATACCAGAGGATAGCCCGCTGGTCATCAAATTCCCTACAGAGGTTTCTCCACGCCTTCTCGTGAGCGTCCTCAGTCTCGGCAAACAAGACGAACTTCCACATCATGAGAACCCCTCGATAGCTATGAGGGATGTCCTCAGATGTCGGCGCGTGGACTAACTGTCGGTCTTTCGGGCTAAGCTCAGCCCGTACCTGTGGAGTAGACTTATCCTCGTCGCTGCTGTCGGGACTACTGCTACTACTGCGGCCCTTGACCCACTTTTGCTTTGATTTGAGCAGGACGTTCGAATTGATGTGGTGGATACAGAGCTGCTGCTGTACATCAGGGAACTGATCATTCAGGGCGGCCTTCATCTGATCGTCGAAGTCGGTAACGATGACGTCCGGTTGGCAAATGGAGTGCTGCTCTGCCAGTTGTCGAATACTCTCAGAGAGGAATTGGAACCCCTCCCGTCTCTCGTTGTCGATCAGACCGAAAGCCGCATTGAAGACAGAACCAAGGCAAGTCTGTCCTGTTGCCTGGAATAATGGAAGCTTGAAGCGGTTGGTGTTACCTATATGTGTTGTCGAAGCTGATGACCTCGGGAAACCGCTTCCACATCTGGAGACAGTAGGAAAAGGTCCAGACAAGGCCAACGAGGCGGCTTGGCTCATTATCCGCCCACTTAACGACGTAAGGAACGTCCATCTCATCAAATAACTTGATCAGTGCTGCAGTGGGAGTGTAGCCATTCAACTTGTCTCGATTGATGAGAGCCCGGGCGTTATAGATGTCCCTCTGCGTGAAGGTTGATTCGGGGTGTTGCTCTTGGACCACAGCCCGTACGTCACGGGCCCGGATACCGACCCGACGGCTTGTCGACTCGATGGTTGCCCTGATGGGTGTAGTCAGCCGTCTATGGGAAGGGTGCGCAGTCGGTCTAATACTACGCCCATGGTTGTGTTGACTGTGTTCCGGGTTTGGGTGTTGTCGTAGGAGCCACTCGCCCTCTTCTAGAGCCTCGGCTATCACCATCCACTTGCATCCGCACTTCCGGGACTTCCGTTGCCGAAGACCTGCACCTCTGCTAGGCCGTGGTTCTCCGTATCTGTCACATTGGAAAGAATATCTCATCCTCCGACCGTTATATGAGTAGGCGTTCCGTCGGACAATACCAAAGCCACTCTCTTTCGCAAAGGTGTTTATCAAGTCAAATAGAGCTTCGGCTGACGGCGCTGGGTCGCCTGGGATCGGTGGGTTCGGGATCGGGTCGGGGGCAGGGGACGAGGAAATTCGAAGAGGAGAAGATCTGATCTTTTGAGGGGATACTGCTTGGGTGGACGGCTCTCGGGGCGGTGAGTAGGGAGGAGGCGATTCAAGCGCATCTGAACTGAGTGGCGAGTAACCCCATTTCTCTCGCCATTGGCGTACTCGCTCGTATGACCGAGCGAGCTCGAGGGTAAGCTTCCGATCCGTCCCAATCACTTCTCGTACTAGCTTCAGGGCAGATTGAAACTCGGCCTTTGTGGGTGACGATTGCTCCCGTGCTGATTGAGGCGGAGAGGAGGAAGGTAGTGGGTCGTTTTCTGGCCCTGGTATAGGGATTCTGACTCGCTGCTGCCGTCTTCCTTGGGTTAGGAAGTCATTCGAAAGGTGTATCTCGTAATCGAAACGGAGCTCCCATGGTGGCTCATGAAGCCCTTGCGATCCATGGGGCTGTGGAGCGGTTGAAAAGGTCTGTGGATAAGATGCGAAGAGATTTCCGAGTGTATCTTCGTCGCCGACTCCGTAATATTGGCTGATACTTGTTCCAATGCTGCTCGCTGAGCGAGGTCTATTCGCGAGTAACGGCGGGCTGAACCTGGATTGTCGGCTCTGCCGCCGTCGTTTTCGGGCGTGCAATTGATCGCTAGGACTAGGACTGCGAGTTCGGCATCTCGGATTGCTCTCTGAGCTGGAAGGAGGCTCAGATTGGGACGTGGTGAAGGTTCTAATCATCGAGGATTGAGAGACTCAGGAGTGGATAGCTTGCTGATGGAGAGAAAACTTGATGGCGTCGCATTGGTTACCAAGGTAAGATTAAGGGCGAGCTAAGCTCGAGGTGTCGGATACGAGGGTGGTAAGTCAAGATGAATGATGATTTCAAGATGAAGAACAGATTATTGATTGATTCATCCCTGTTCCCTCGTCTTCTTCGTCCTCATTATATTTGACGAGGAGAGGCTACGATACTAGACCTGCCGAACCTGCAACAGATCTGTAACACCCCTCTGACTCTTGTGGTGCACTCGTGTGACAATCTGGGAGAGGCATATGCAACACGAGGTACTTAGGAAGCTCTGACAGAATTCTGCCGACACTAACAAAAACGAAATTGACGAATCAGGTGTTATAAAAAGTCATGCCCCCCTAAGGATCATGCCCGCGTATCAATTCGTCATGCCCCCCTATCAATTGCCTTTAGTAATTATAATATTATACTTAGCTAAAGAAAAGTATAATATATATTTATAGTGATATATATCACTTTAGCACTTTAGCATAGTATGATATCACTTTAGTATATGATAATACGTAAGTCTGCTTGCCCGGCTACGAAGAGTCTTCGATAAAAGGAATGATAGGATTCCATGGCAAGAGCATAGTCGAAGGGAGCGCGGTTCTCACTCCCTTGCGTAGCTTATAGCAGCCTTCCGCAGTTGCGAGATTAGGAAGGGTGTCCGCAAATAGAGGTAAAAGGAGGTACTCAAGATCAGGTTGCTGTGAGTGTAATGTCTCTCTATGTAACTCGGACAATTGCTGGTACTACTTTCACACGCAAATTATCTAGTAAATAGAAGTACCGATAGCGTGCGATTTCTGATTAGGTTAAAATTTTCTTAGCAGCGCGCTGATTGGCTGCAGCCCTGCATCTTCATCTACCTGGGGCGTCAGTTAGCACTCGATGGGATACCCTGCCTGTACTAGTGGAATTACCTAAAAAATAATCGGGGTAAGTGACCTGATAAACTTTTATGCTGCTTAATGAGATAAGAAGCATAAAACTTCAACCTTGCATAAAATTAACTAGGCTAACAAACCATACTTCCCTTAACATAGCAGATCAGGCTAGTTAAGTGGTTCAAGCTAGCAGGAGGTCGAATATTTTTTGCCCCCCACTGTATGAACTCAGGGTGGTCTGGGTGTACCTGGGATGCGTCGGGATTTTTCCACGGAACCATACGAGCTGGGGCTTGTGTCACGGAAATAGGTGCTTTTTGGCCCTACTGTATGGGCGAGTACGGTGGACGATCTGGCGCTTGGGTTGGTTACCCTTTCTTAACCGTTGAACACGGTTTCTTCCTGTTGCATAGCTTGGTATAAACCCAAAGGCTTATTTTATCTGAGTCTACAGAAGGATACATATTCAAGCCATTTCAACATATGAGTTACCATGATAGGCAGTGCGGTTGCTTACACTTTGGAAAGCAGTTATCGAGTTTATTTTCATGCAATTTAAATTATAAATTAACCGCAGCAAAATTTTAAGCTTGGCAGAGACAGAATAATGTCAGTCGTTGACTTAACTGCTCTGCCTCCTATATTTGTTTGTACCAAAGAGTGGGTCTCAGCAGCGCTGGATACGCGAGTAGGGTTGATGTCCAATTAAAATGGGGTTAATTTTCACACTTGAGGATCAATCTCGTCCCCAGGAGCTTTTTCTTCTTTTCTTCTGTCTCTGTTCTGTCCTTTTTTAGGTGTTTCCCCGCTACCCGGTATTGATATATCCGGGGACCCACAAGATACACGTTTCTTTTATCGAGGCGCTATCACTAATCCAACAAGCAGGTTACCCAAGACTCGGACGTAGTGTTGGATAGATCATTGTGGCGGTAGATAGTTCACTATGGCGTTAGATAGTTCACTATGGCGTTAGATAGTTCACTATGGCGTTAGATAGTTCACGGTAGCGTGTTCCTTATCTCATATATTAATCTCCACCTTGCCCCTTTAACGTCTTTTTATCCTATGGATTATCTAAAAACTGGGTCAATTGTCAGTCTCAGACTATCATCCCCTAAGACCCGGGCTATTGAAAAGGCTTGATTAACCGCTTTATATTCTCCGGCGAGCATCTAACCCAGCGGTTATTAAAGCCGTAAACCCCACCACCTCCGCTCAACTGCAGACGGCGTTCCCGATACGCGACTAGAGAGTCCTATAGAAGCTCCGACTATTGCCAATTGCCATATGACGGTATGAAGATGGGTTCCTGGATTTGGAGCTGATACTGAAGTAGTTAAGAGAGAGGGGCAGAAAAAAGGAGCCAAACAGTCGGGACTTCATCGACAGTCTAGACTGTCAAAAGCGGCCTGAAATAATCAGTACCAAGTTTGTCAGAGTCGGTCGTTTAAGTTTGTGAGAACATGCACAACGTAAACGGCAGGGGCTATACCCCCCGACATTGTCCAAAAATAGGGCCATGTCAAAGCCTCTACGCATTCCAGCTCAACGTAGTACAACATGAATTAAATTTAACGATAACTCTAATAATATGGAAGAAGCAGAACCATATACAAAGCCCAGAATGAACTTTATTCTCTCAATGCCCAGTAATGTGGAGATTAAGAGTGAAAAGATGTTGCCAACGGATGGTACGTAGGGTTGATAGGGTCCTGACTGTGGGTCTAGCGCGAGGTCCGAGTGCCGTTAGAAACCGCAGGGCTAGACAAGGGCTTGAAGGTAGGCCAGTAAGGAGGCACTAGCACAACGGAAGAGCAAAACCGGACCTTTTGATTTTGGTTGAAGCGAGATGGCGTTTGCTGACCGTCAAGCCGCCACTAAACAAATTAACCTTAAGATGTACAATCTGGCTCTGAACCCCTGGCTGTCGGGCATTCTTTGCTGGTATATAGCCCGTTATGGTTAGTCGCCTTCAGCGTGCGCGAATTAGAATCCTTGAGAAGCCCCCTAGCAACATTTAAGAACAGGAAGGACGAGGCCTCGAACGAGGTCGCACGGGCATAACGCACAAGTCGAAACCAACTGCAGAGGTTCTACCCAGCCCTGTCTTAGTGTGATTACCAAATGAGGAAATGGTCTACCCACTTTTGGGAGACCCCCTGGCGCAATTGCCACGCTGAACAGGGCTACTCAAGCTTATTGCCGCCACTGTACGGATATGTATCCGCCCCTGACTTGTCAGCAAAGGGCTCTATGCAACGGTATACTGCTCTACACAGGGCCCTAAGCCTCTCTAATATGCGAGCATGTTGCATCCACATGCTTCTAGTGTTTAAGAGGTCCCGTATGTAGTGTATATTCTAGGAAGAGGTCGTTTTAGTTCATCCTGGATGGCGTAGCCGGCGGCCTCATACAATGTCACCATTAATCTCATGGCAAGTGTCACCCGGCTAATTTTGCCAGGGTTGGTTTTGATATCTCTGGTTCTACTATGTCTAGTTTCCATGCTAGTCCCGTGGCTGGAGCCAACGATATGCAGTGCGTCGATAGTCTGGAAGCCCCCTGCCCTGTCGGGACCGGCACAAACGAAGGCTGTCAAGACAATCCACCCAGCTGATCAGCGAGAATTCTTCTGCACCACTATTTATCAGTTTCGACGTCTTGTTTATGCTACTTATATGGTCTCATTCCTTAGACCCTCGTTACAAACACATCACGCTCTGTCCCGTCAGACCGATCCGATTCACTCGTTAAATCTGGAAAAAAATGGCACCTTCGAGCATCGCGGAAAGCAACAGCGCGATTAGCGGTCCCCCTGGCCATCGTGATAGTGCATCGAGCGTGTCAGGCAACCCCTTTGACTCTGATGTCAACGAGGTCGCTACTCCAGCCCCTTCAGAGCGTTTCGAGGTAACATTTATCCTTGTTTAACAGCTCATATATTTGCTAATGTCACTTTGTGATGATAGACGCCAAGAATCTCCAGCGAAGCCGGCCCTGCCACTGACATTGCTGTTCGTCGTCCACCTCCCCAACCCCCTGTTGCCCAAAAAGAGTTTCAGGAGAAGAGCCCCGTAGGACAGCGAGATGATATTGTAAGTCAATGGTGTCAGGGTACAGTCGCAGGCAGATTGTCCTTGGGGATCCATAGCAAATGCTAATGTAGAATCCTTAGACTCCAGCTGAACTCGAAGCTGGCCCTGAGCCACGAAGAAGCACCGTAATCAACGAGAAGACCGAAACCCCTCCCGAGGCTGAGAGCAAGCCCAAGCGGGGATTCTTCACGCGAATCTACGTTGATTTCCGCAACATCTATTCCCCCCTTGAAGAGCCAGCATTGTTGCTACCCATTGCCCCCAACGACACAGAAAAACTCGAATACATCAATATGGGCCGCTTCGTCTTCTTCTTCTTCGGTATTCTATCGTTCCTGTCTCTTGGTGCGGGTATGTGGCTCTTCACCATCACTGCCCCTTTCTATTACTGGTACGCCCTCTTTGCCGCAATCATCTGCATGTATTTGTTCCTATCATACGGCATCGGCCTTATCGGAAAGGATTACGACTACAAGGCGCATTTGGATCGGATCGCTGCTCACCCCATCACTGAGGAGACAGCTCCTACTGTCGACATCTTCCTGCCGTGCTGCTTTGAACCGCTCGAGATCATCGAGAACACATATAAGCACATTGCCAAGCTGGATTGGCCAACGTCAAAGCTGAAGGTTTATGTCATGGATGACGGCGCCCAGGACGGAGTCCGCGCGCTAGCCGAAAAGTACGACTTCATCTATCATGTGCGGGACAATCGACCTCACCTCCGTAAGGCAGGCAACCTTCGATGGAACTTTACCCGTACCACTGGGGACTACTTTATTATTTTCGATGCCGATTTCTGCCCTCGCCCTGACTTTGTCAAGGAGCTCGTTGTCGAACACCTCGCCGATGACAAAATTGCTATTGTGCAGTCCCCACAATGGTTCCGCTCCACACCCGAGCAGACTTGGGTTGAGCAGGGTGCCGGCGCCACTCAGGAACTGTTCTACCGCGTCATACAGGTTAACCGAGATAGGTTCGGCGGCGCCATTTGTGTGGGCACCAACGCCATGTATCGACGCGCTGCCTTGGAAGAGGTAGGAGGAACGGCCGATATTGGACACTCCGAGGATGTGCATACAGGGTAAGATAATTCCATGAGCCTGAGATAACCAGCCCATACTAATGAGTGTCGCAGCTTTGGTGCCATTGACCGTGGCTGGAAGGTCAGATACGTCCCGATCAACTTGGCCGCAGGCATTTGCCCCGACAACCCAAGGGCATTTTTTTCGCAGCAGATGAGATGGGCCTCGGGCAGCACCACCCTGTTGACGAACCCTCAGTTCTGGAGATCCAAATTGACAGTGATGCAAAAGATCTGTTACTTTTCAGGTAAGTCCCCGCCCAGACTTTCAAGCATGAGCAAATCACTAACTGTTTTCTAGGCTTCCTCTTCTACGTGACTCTCTCCCTCAACATCTTCATCAACCCGCTTCCTGGAATTTTCCTCCTCGCACTTCGACCGGATTATGTCAGGGTTTGGAACCTTGCCTTCGCCGCGCCGTCCTTCTTTTACAGTCTCCTCGTGATCCCACTGTGGGCTAGAAGCTCATACAGCTACAACGTGCAGCACGTCATGACAGTTCAGTCGTTTGCCTACCTAACGGCCATCAAGGACCGCATCTTCAACATCACGGCGCCTTGGGCCGTATCGGGTGACGCCAAAGCCCACAAAACGAACAAGTATCGCGACTCCCGCATCTTCTGCTGGGTATGGATGATCAGTGTCTCTGGTTCCACAATTGGCCTCGTGGTCTGGAGAATAATGACCCATGTGCTTCGGTGGTGGGATCCTCTTCCTCTGCTGCTGATCATCGCATACAACTTGTTCAAGACACACTATTTCATGTTCTGCAATTGGTAATTAATAGTGGCAATTGATAGGGGGGCATGGAATCTTTACAATCTTTACAATCTTTACAATCTTGACAATCTTTAGGTGGACGTAGAGGTTGGTGCGGCTGTGAGCCTTTGTGCAGCGAAATCATAAACTAAACCAGATAGGTATGAAATGACCTATTATCTCTTTGAGTGGCACAAGACTACAAGGAGGTCACGACCGGGGTGTAGGGCCAATTAAAATGAGCGCGACGGCCGATACCTCTACCCACACCTAAATTAGGGTGTGATAGAAGTACCAATAGTTAGCATTATTACATATTGCTATATTATATACTTTATAACCATACCTGCTTTGTAGACCTCGTGTATTTCCTGATATAGGCTGTAAGGGTTAGGGTTAGGATAGGGTTAGTATTAACTATCTAAGCTATCTTTGCCTTTGTGTTTTCTTTTTAACTAAGATATAGCTAATAAGAAGGAGTGGAGATCTTTCTAGAAGGAGATAATGAGGAAATAGGAATAACGTGTTTGATAAGCATGCGTCGCACTTTTCCCTCTTACATCTAACTTTTTATCTGATCAATTAGTTCTCAACCACCAAACATGTCACAACATTCAGATGAAGCTAGAACCCTCCTTGCCCTTCAGGCGCTTCAGAATAACCCAAAATTAAGTATCCGACGCGCTGCAACAATATATGAGATTAATGAGCACCGCCTACGTCGGCGTCAGCAAGGCATTCAATCGCGAAGCGATTTTATCCCGAAATCGCGGAAACTATCTGATCTAGAGGAACAGATAATAGTCCAATTCGTCCTTGACCTAGATTCGCGAGGATTTCCCTCGCGATTGCGTTTTGTGGAAGAAATGGCCAATTCTCTGCTAGCTGACCGCGATGCGTCACCTGTTGGCAAGCGCTGGGCTCATAACTTCGTTAAGCGACAACCAGAGCTAAAGATGCGTTTATTTCGGAGATATGACTATCAGAGAGCTAAATGTGAAGATCAGACTATTATTCGCAATTGGTTCAGGCTCGTACAGAATACAATTGCGAAGTATGGTATCCGATCAGATGATATCTGGAACTTTGATGAGACTGGCTTTATGATGGGCCTTATTATGGCCGGAATGGTTATCACTGGTTCAGAAAGGCAAGGAAGGCCAAAGTCAGTGCAGCCTGGAAACAGGGAATGGATTACTTTGATCCAGGCGATTAATGCGGAAGGTCAATCGATCGCGCCGTTCATCGTTGGTGCAGGCCAATATCACCTTGCCAATTGGTACCGAGAATGCAACCTCCCAGGCGATTGGGTTATTGCAACGAGCCAAAATGGTTGGACAAATAACGAGCTAGGTCTTGAGTGACTAAAGCACTTTGATCGGTCTACAACTAAACGATCAAATGCTCGGTATCGTCTTTTAATCCTTGATGGTCACGAAAGCCACCACTCTGCTGATTTTGAGAGATATTGCAAGGAGAACAAGATTATAACGCTCTGTATGCCTGCTCATGCATCTCATCTACTCCAGCCTCTTGATATTGGGTGCTTTGGGCCGCTGAAACAGGCTTATGGTCGAGAAATAGAGCATCTGATCAGATGCTCTATAACCCACATTTCAAAGACCGAGTTCTTCCCGGCCTTTTATGCCGCATTTAAAGCCACTTTTACTGAAAGCAATATCCAGGGAGGTTTTAGAGGAGCTGGGCTTGCTCCTTTTGACCCAGAAAATGTAATCTCAAATCTTGATGTACAGCTACGGACTCCAACGCCTCCCGAGGAGGCTGCTAAACCATCGACCTCTTGGACTTCAAAGACCCCAACAACAGCAATTGAGGCCCAATCTCAGTCTGAATACCTTGAAAGGCGAATCAGAAGGCATAAGAGTAGCTCACCAGAGTCAATTATAGAAGCTTTAAAGTCTAGTACTAAAGCAACAAAGGCAGCTATACATCGACTAGCCTTAGTAGAGGCTAGGTTAAAAGATCTTGAACAAACAAATAAGATAATAAGCCGGCGCCGAAGGGGAAAAAGGACTAGACTACAGAAAGGAGGGACTATGACTGTACAGGAAGCATCGCAAGTAATTGATCAGATGGATGTTGATACGCAAGTAATATCTGAATTATCGAAATGTGGTGGTCAAGGAAGATCGGCGCGACCGGGTGTTCAGTGTTGTGGTGTATGCGGCAAGGCCGGACATAATGCAAGGACCTGTCAGGTAGTTATTGAGATATCTGGGGAAGAGTATAGCGAATAGTTTTAATTAATTAGCTACTTTGTGGTGGTTTTATAGCAATATAGAGCCAAATGGTTGAGATTTTTGGTCAGCATACTTGTCCGGTCAGCATGCTTATCAACCACGTTAGCTTAAAAAGGTAATAAAGAGAGATATAGCTAAGATAAGCTAGGAAAGAGATATAGCTAGAAAAGCTAATAGAAAGAGATAAAGCTAGGGAAAGCTAAAAGGAGAGGTATAAGACTAAAAAAGCCTATAAGAGGTCTAAGAAGACCTTCTAGAGGTATTCCAGACTAACCTAGCTAGGCCTGCAGGGATCTCTTTGGCTATAGAAGCTGCTGAGATAGCCCTAATCAAGCATGTAAACAAGAAATGCGCCGCATTTCCACTTCTGCACCAATCAGATTCTCCATTTTCTTACCCCGAATTTCCCCTCTGGAAATGCGGCGCACTTCCATTTGGGCCTGTAAACCGAGAATGCGAAATACGCCGCGTTTCTTCCACGAAGGCCCGTGCAAACCATATAGACGACCGCGCTCTTAAACTTTACAGCATGTAGTAATTTCGGTTGCATCGATTAGGAGGAAGGAAGCAGTAATCAAGCTCTCTCTTTATTCTTGGCTAAATGTGGCTTCCTAGAGGGTATCTGATACTCTTGCTGCCTTCTTAACTCTATTAATATGATAGGCCTCGCGATATACACTGATGCTATTGTCATATTGCGGCCAAGTCAGCTCCAAAGGCTCGAGAGTCTCGGCTTGTACTATAATTCGCCAGAGCCAGCAATAATTTGCATTAAATGCGGCTTTGCTATTAACCCTACATGCGTGCCGCGTTACCTAGGCGATAAGCATTATATAACTAAGTCTGCCCGCCGTGGTTTGAAGCTACTAATTTATTCTCTTAATCTTTTAAACCTAGAGACACTTCCACTGCGACCAAACGGCTCGCCGCCATACCTAAACCTTACGGTATATAAGGGTTCGGCCTGTAAACATTGTGGTCTTTGCTCTATCAGCGAAAAGGTCTTACTAGCCTATGTGAAGTCAAAGCACAGCAAAGACATTAAGCTCGCAGCTCGATAACAGATGCGACACTGGCTGAGTGATTACATCCAGCAAGGCTTGTTATTTTAGAGCTGGTCAGCGAATGATATCCGAAGGTCATGGATTATCACCGATAACAACCCTAGCCGTGGCTCTCTATCTTGTAGTACTCTCCTACAAGCTTGTCCAGACGCCGTTAAGCTCCTGGCCTAGAAGCTCTTTGCTGATGAGTGTGCAAGATTGGGGGGTGTAGAGGGAGGCCGTATGAGACGATAATGACAGTGCAGCACCGGTATCTATCGCCTTACAGACGAATTGGATGCGGCGTACAGGCTGGGAAATGATGTTCAAAGATACACGTCGTGATATCCTTGTCCCGCTTACGGAGTTACCTAATTGTAGGACCAACCAGCCTATGCCTCTGGGTATCCAGGGTGAAGAAGTAATCTATAGCCTGGCCCGAGATGAATGAAAATTGGCATCGATGATGGTAGCGCTTGATCGCCTCCTCGGCCAATGCGGCGAGACCGTTCGGAGGACCGATGTATGCCTGAGAAGATGGCTTCGTTCCAGGTTCCCAGACCGCCCCTACAAAGCGCCCTTCGAGCTGGTGGCAAAGCCGTCTTCTGAGAAGGTCTACCGGAAGGAACTAAAGCGCTTTATCTGCTTCTGGCTTCGACTGTCCTGACTATTACCGATAACTATGCGGGCAATTACAGGGCGAGGGTTGAACAGACATCAGTCTAGAGCTCTTCGTGAGCTCTGGGTGGATGGTGTCTGGCAGTCTGAGGAGCCTGCTGATATGGACCGTATAGATAACCAGGATGGAGGACAGAGTATGAATGATCATGAGAGTGGAGATGATGGGGGTGAAGAAGAGGAGAATGATGATGATGATTATGGTGGTGAAGAGGATGAAGGCGAGGACGAAAGTGAATGTGAGGAGAGTGATGGATATGATATATCGAAATATGACAGCCAGAGTAGTGTGGCTATAGAAGCAGATGATCTCTCTGACGCCGAGTCGACTTCCGCTTGGTCTTTGGACAACCAGGAGCAACTCTCCCAAGACCCCGCGGCCGACGCCTTACTGCGCTTTTGTTACTTTGCTATCGCTGAGGACTTTGAAGGTGGGCTTGCGAGCTCGACGATGCTAGTGTACTTCAGTGCTGTACGCGGGCTGTCAACCCCTAACGGCAACGAATACCTCCAGCCTCACCGGTTCACCCCTATCCTAGCGAGACTTATATACTGTTCTCGGTTGGTCTTTCTCGAAGCCGTGCTGCCTCATTTCTCACGTATCTACGGTGGTATTGCACGCCCACCGCGTCACGGGCTGCTGCGAAGGCTCAATGCGGCCCGCCGTGAGTACGTGTGTGATGGCACGTTATCGCCCATGGGCGAATTCTTGAGTCTCTTGTCTTACGGCAACGCTCTTCGGCGGTCTCAAGGGTCCACTTTCCGATTCCATTGGAGCAATGACGGCGAGGTACTGTCCTTGAATGGCAACCAACGACTTTCGATGGTGGACTTTCGTGGCCTGGCTTGTAAAGTGCTGCGCTCAGTCACAGCATCGTGTTCCCGTTTGATGTATGATTGGGAGCCTACTCACCTCGATTTGTCGTGGATACGAGAACACTACCGGCAAGAACATAGTGATGTTCTAGAGAGGGGTAACCCAGTAGACTTAAGCACGCTAGACCAACAGTCAGACCTGTGGAGAAATGATGTTACCTATCAGCGCATGTTTAGAGGCGGTCAAAAAAGTTCATGGTTTGAGGTTAGCCGTGCTGAGCCGAAAGTATCAAGAAGGGGAAGTGAATAGCAGGGGGGGGAGGCATTAAATCTGCCTGGAGGCCTACCATATCCAATGTTGATTAATAAACATGGACGTAATTAAGGCGCCCCATAGGTTCACGCCTAGGCGCGGTTTTACGTGGTCACGCGTAGGCGTGAGTATTATGTAAGCCTTCAACTGTAACAAGTGCCCAGCAGGCTATGTAGGCATAACGAATTCCAGTTCAACAATACAACTATAAATGAGACATGACTACATGGCTGAATACAATGCCTGCTCCTCCTCGATTTCCTTCTCACATGCTCTCCAGATCTCGCCCGGCCCTCGTCTGCTCGAAAAGGGTCTCACTACTATCTCATCGGCTACCTGGGCGTCAAGACGGTCGTTCTCTAATTTATCCCAGTCAAGATAGGCCATCATCTCTTCTTTAGTCCATTCCCTAGAGCCTGTTGGCGTTATACAGCGCTTGGTCATTTGCTTCCAGTTAAGGCACCAGTCGTAGTCGGCTTTACTATATCGTAAAGGCAGACCCATCGCCTTCCGATACTGCTGGTTAGTCTTGATGCTGCCGCGAGGCTGCGCCCTATACCAAGCTTCTCTTGCTGCAGTATATCTGTGATAGATAGCCTGCGGGTTATCATATCTTAGTGCCGGTGCTACTGGTGCTACTGGTGCTACTGGTGCTGCTGGTGCTGCTGGTGCTGCTGGTGCTGCTGGTGCTGCTGATGATTGTAAGAGCTCTTCATGCCGCAGAGGGCATACCTTCGACGTCATTTTATGACCCAATGTGTGGCATCTGCTGCATCTAGGTTGTGCCTTTGGCTGAGTTGCTGCCTCAACTACCTCGAATGCACTTGGCTCTCTCTGAGTGCTTGATTGCGTTCTAGCTGAGCCAGCAGTTATCCGATCAGATCGATGACAAGGCTCTAGCAGCAACTGATGAGTACCACTGCGATCCCGGAGAGCTCCACTGGTATCCGTATTTGCTGCTTAGCTTGGTTATATCGTAGCTCAGCTAGCTGATTAAGCAGTGCATTCTTCATAGCTCTCCAAGCCTCGAAGAGATCTAGCGTAGATGTCTTGAGATGGCTCTTTAGCAGCCCGTGGATACCCTCAACCCGTGAAGTAACCACATTGCCAAAATGGGGGTGCTGATCAACCCAAGCCTTAACAAGCTTTTCCTTATAAAGATCAAGCCAATTGGTCTTAATATAATTAACCTCTTCGAGATATTGCGGTACATAGCGCTTTTCAAGCTCTTTGACACGCTGATTGAAGGTTTCCTGGTCTATTGATCTCATGATTGAATGCCAATGATTAAAAAACTCATTCCAATCATCAAGGCCTTGTTGGTAGGCCTCTGATCCTTGCTGTTGGCGTACGAAGGTTGGCTGGCAGTAGCGAAGCACTGCCTTGTTGGCATGCCAGAGGCATAGGAGCGAGATTGCAGATGGAAAGCAACGAGATACGGCATTCATACAAGCTATACAGCGATCTGTAAGGATAACAGATGGAAGTCTTGTGCCGCAGAGCTCATACATAGACCTGAGCCGGTCCAAGGCCCAGATATAATCCTCCTCAGTCTCGCCGCTTAGGAATGCAAAGGCGATACAGAAGGATCGCTGGCAGGCATCAACACCAATCATATCGAGGAGCGGCATCCCGTATTTGTTCGTCTTGTATGTGCAATCTAAGAAGAGCAGATCTGGATAACTCTGAAGGTATGCCAATGAATCGGGATGAGCGAATAAGACTGCTGTTACCCGGCCATTTAGATCAAGCTGCATCCGGTTCCAGAACCCTTCCTTATCTAGCTGGTTAGCTAAGGCATGAATAGTGCTCTGGCCTTCGCAGAGATCCCGTTTGCTGTCAGCAATACGATTGTAGATATCTTGCTGAGTTGCAATTGAATCGGAGTTCTGACGGATATAGGTCCTGATATCCTTAGGAGGTACCCCAGCATTTGCAAGGCTAGCAACCGTAGACTTCTCCTTACTAGATAGTTTCCGGTGTGCTGGATGAGCAGATGGATCTTGGCTTGGCTCGTGGTTATGTAAGGCAAATCGTCTATCCGGGCGATGCCTTAAGGACCAAGTAGTCTTATCCAGTGATTCCTTAGCGATAATAGAGAACGGACAGTTCGTGCCTCGGGTAGTAGTCTTGCGCTGCCGATCCCTTGAGGCACTAGGAGGACGGCACCATCTATCGCATGCGTATGTGACAATCTGTCTGCCGCTAGTTGAGCGCGAAGATCTCCCTGTTGTGAACGCGTATCCTCTAGGTAACGCCCATGTATTGATAGCCTGGAATAGGGCATCACGCGATTCATAATCGCGTTCTGGAGGAAGGCAATCTTCAGGAAAGGACGTAACTGCTTCAATCGACGGTTGGGTCATCATAATTAATGAATCTAGTAGCCGCTTGCGGCAGCCCCTGAGAACTGCAGTTATGGGAGTTGTGGCTAACAATTTGGAGGCTTACATAATACTCACGCCTACGCGTGACCACGTAAAATCGCGCCTAGGCGTGAACCTATGGGGCGCCCGTAATTAATGCCTTCTCACAGAGCAAATGCCGCTTATTCGTTCCCGAAATTGCAACGACATTGTTGTCGGCATAAGCATGCCGACCATCTCTGTCATAATGACGTGACCTCCAAGAAAGAATCAGGATCTCAACATTTTAAATCAAATAAAGCCCTCTTTAATGTAGTTAAATAGCATCGTAGTATCCTCGATCGACAGAACCGGGTCAAGATGCTAGATGTTCATGCCAGTCATCTAAGAAGTTGTGCCACCTTTGGTACCGTCTAAGATATTTTTATCACTGCGATTAATCGACGGATCTGCGGCTGGATCATCTACGTATAGCCTGGAGAAAGAATGAGAGAGTCGAGCCCATAAAGGACGATTTACTGCCAAGAATTGGGCCTTTTGTCCACCTTGTCGAGGAAATCCTAGTGATGTATCTTGATTGCAAGGCAACTGTCCTAGCCAGGCAAGTAAAAATATATCTCGTTAATCTTCTATACCGTTAGTAGTTTATGTCAAAATAACACCGAAATATTAATAGCGATTTTGGGGATACCGGATGTCATTGATGTAATGTAGCGTCACAAGATGCAGGGTACTCTAGACCAGCGGCAATCATAGTCTTGCTCGTAAACAACCCCTTCTCGTGATAACGACAACATATTGGAAATCACTATGGAGAATTCAACAGATAACAAACCGAACACAACTGTCGAAATTGCTCCAGATGGCGATCTTGTTCTGGTGGTCGGGCCAAAAGAGACAAAACTGCGTGTCCGTTCCATATTGTTGATGGCCGCCTCAAAACCCTTTTCCATCATGTTGGGACCAGACTGGAAAGAGGGTCATGATATGCGCAATCACGATGGGCCATTTGAGTTGTCGCTGCCTGATGATAATGCTGCCGCACTGAAACTTGTTTGTTATATTATTCACTATCAGAACAAGAAAGTACCTCGGACCCTTCCCGCTGGCGACATCCTCGCAGTTGCTGTCGTCGCAGACAAGTATGATTGCGTGGATATCCTGAAGTTTGCGAGCGAAACATGGCTTCGAACCTCTGGAGATGAACCTGACAATCTGATGCTTCTAACTGCCGCGGCATACGTCTTTCGAAATGCACAAGCATTCAACGAGATTACTAGAGCCTTGGTACTTAACTACGATGGTCCTTATCTTGCCCTTTATACTGATGAAGTTGAATCTGTTATGCCATGGAAGGTATTCTGTAAGTACTTCAACACTTATTTCGTCATATGACTGACTAATGAATTGACAGGCTTGCTAGAAGAACAGAGAGGGTTCGCAAGACTGGAGGTATCACAGATTCTCATAGCAGGAGGTGGGACTAGTTTGTGTTGCCACAATTGTGGATGGACAAGCAAGTATGCGTATGCGTATATGAAGTTGTTAGAAACAAAGGACCTTTGGCCAGGAGCTTTATCCCGTATCTCTATCTCCAAAGCACTAGAGAAAGCGGAAAGGATGCCAGATCCGGTTCCTAAGAGCAAAGTACTGAGTGCCAGTATGCGTACAAGCATGAACCCCCAGCATACAGTGAATACCGCCGTTGGAAACTGGACAGCCTCAACAAGAAGATTGGGCTTTGCCTGCGCTGTACTCGTCTAGAGAGAACGGATTCTAATTGTAGCAATCCTTCACATAACCGGTAAAACAAATTAATAAAAGCCTCTACCTGACGAGTTAAGACATAAGTCCAAATAGTAGTGACTGAGACTGTTATCCTTAGTTATATCTAGCAGAGAGTCTATAACCCTAGTAGGTGCTTAGTAGGTACCATTACGAGGCAATTTGACTCAAATCGCCTAATAAATCGGGTCATCTCGCTTGCATTTTGGAGCCAAATCGTTTGGAACAAAGCCAAGTTGTTGATTGACTGACAATGACCCCAACCCCACCCTACTCTTCTAAGTTATTAATACTTTACCTCAATATTCTATTAGATTTCACTAACCTTACTATCTTTCAGCTTACCGATATGCCTTTCTTATATTCAACACCCACTGATAGTCTTTGCGTCGTATGCCATTAAACGGCCCATTTAGCTATTCATCGATTAGCAATACCTTATTGCACAATCGTAAGACTTACCTGTTGACCTGGCTCAGGCCTAGGCGCAAGCATCATCATCCGATGCTCCACGTACTCGTCTTCTCTCAGATCAATCTCCTCCCACATACTACAACCGACTTTGCTTGGTCTCTGTCCTAGCACATCTATACTGACTAATGGCTCCGAGTACCACTCGCCCTGTCTTCGAGGCCTAGCTTGCAGCATCATAAACGACTGGCTTTTCCCACCCGAGATATGCATCATGTCAGGCTCTTCATAGTCACTCTCTTTACAATTCCTATAGAGGATCTTTTGGATTTCGCGGATATCATCGACCCGCTTGTCTTCTCCAACCCATTCACGTCGTTGCCAGGTGTAAATGGGCGCTGAAAGCTCCGGCCTATGCCGAAGCAGAGTTGCATCTTCTCTAACCGAGATGACTGCGCCCCAGCCGGGTATGTTGAACGGAGCGCGCGGATTGGCTCCGCATTGGAGGAGGACTTTGACGGCTTCAACGTCCCCGTTGTGTACTGCGATGCCTAGAGGCGTGGTCTGTACGGAGGCCATAATACCCTCCAGGATTTCGCTTTGCAGAAATTTGTGACGATGCACCGATTGAATAAGTGCGAGCGGAATAATCGAGGTTGGGGTGCGGGCCATGCAACACTGATGAAGGACATTTCCGTCTTGGAGTTGGATTCTCGCCCCATTATCCAAAAGCTGTTCAAATACTTCCGCGGAAGCCATGCATCCTGCTAGTGCCAGTGGAGTGCAATAATCAGCATCTTCGGCATCCATGTTGGCCCCATGTCTAAGTAAAATGGAGACAAGGGGGTAAGCATTGTAGATTGCAGCCTCATGTAAAGCTGTCCTGCCACCCGAGTCCTTCAGGTTGACGTCAAATTTGGTTGAGAAGCGCTGTAACAGTGTTTCCAAGAGACTTTCGCAGTTGTCTCCGTCTCGGATCCATAGCTTAGCTAAACGGTGCAGCAAGGGTGTGCTTCCTTCAGCAAAGCGGGGAACAACATGGGCGCCTTTTTCAATGAACAACTCTGTGAGGTACGGAACTAGCACAGCTGTGGTGTACTGCACCTCAGGAGTGAGTGTCTGATAGAGCAGAAGATCAAGGAAGTGGCTTGGATCTTCGCTCAGATGCTCCAGCACCGTGTCCAACGCCTCATTGGCCGCATGTGCAATCTTGTCACCATAAAGAACAGCTCGCTCACATTCGGCAAAAAGCTGTGGCCCAAAACCGTACAATATCTCGAATCCTATCTTACCTAATTTCATCTTGCTTGTCATTAGTTTTTCGATACGTCCAATCCTATTTATGATGCACCGAATAATGTCGGAGCGATACAGTGTTACAGCTCTACAGAGAGGCGTCATTCCGCTTGCCAAAGTTAGAGCATCCGCTCCAATGGCTAACAAGCACTGGACTGCTTTGTGGCTACCGGCTTTGATAGACCAATCCAGAGGCGTACCTTCGAGGACGAGATGGCTTTCTTCATCGACATAGGGACTTTTCCCGTTGGATGACAGGTCGGGATTTGCACCACATGCGACCATGGTTTCAGCAAGCTTCTGCATGTGCAGTTCAGGGATTTTGAAAAGGAGGTGTAACGGAGTGCTGCCGTAGTCCAGGTCTCTCTCGTTTGGGTCGAAATACGAGCACAGATACATCGCCGCAACGGCATATCCATTTCTACACGCCGACCAGAGCATGTTAGAATGGAACTTGTCCAATTCCAGTGAAGTGAAACATTCCGTCAACTCTGTAACTTCAGCCAGGAGTGACTCATCGCCGTACGAGAATCCATCACGTTCTTGCAACTCAACTGCCGCTTCACCCAAAAGCATTTCGTAGTGGGACAGCAACGCCTTCTCTGCTTCTTTAAGAGGCATTATGCCATCTTCTCGAGGCGCTGCTACGGGACTGTCTTGTGGAGATTGATCGAGGAGTCTCTTAATAAGCGCAACATCCTTGCGGCAGCCGAAGCCGGAAAGCTGGCACATTGCTACCAGTAATTCTTTCAAGCTGGGGTGTTGAATCTTGGAAACTCCATTATCTTTCAAGTCGCAGATATAATGGAAGAAATATTTCTGAGCTTTCCAAGAGCCACGGTCATGAATGATCTTGAAGACGCGTTAGCAGTCATGATTGACGGTGTATACAGATAGATCTGAAAGATGTACCCGAAACAAGGATAAATCACCCTGTAAAGCATGTTTCTTCTGGATCGGTGCATTTTGTTTCAGACTGTCCTTCTCTGACTCGGATACAACCGATTGGAAAGAGCGAGGTGGGCCATGTTTAGTAACGGACGGGTCAAACGTAGTTCGTCCTGGTGTACCAGTCTCATGTGTTTCTGGCTCAAACATCATATTTCCGATCGCCTGGACGATACCCTCGGTATTCGGTCGATCTTCGGGCTTGGTTTCGACGCATTTCTCGAAGAGTCTCGCCACTGACTGGCGGTTGTGCTTGTCAACCGTATCGCAATTCGATAATTCATGGACAACACGCCGTTTTAAAATCGTCCAGCTCGAAAGGTTGCACTCTTGGGTGCCTTGTGCTGGCTTTGGAACAAAGTTGAGCATGCGAACAGAATCGTCATTCCGATATTGTGCAACTCTCCACAAAGCGAACGCAAAGGCCCAAACATCGCAACTCTCCAAAGACGTGACTCTCTCGTCCGTCCAGCATTCCATTGGTCTCCAGGGCCAAGAGCCATAGTAGACCGATCGATGTTCCGCCTCAGACGAGGGGAGAGTTGCCAGGCTGAAATCGCTGAGCTTTGCAATCAGCGTTCCGTCAGTATCGCGAAATACCAAGACGTTCTCGAGTTTCACGTCGCCATGTGTGAATCCATTTGTATGTAAGGCCTCCAAACCAATAGCTATATCGTTAATGACACTCCGACGGGTCGCCCATGTTTGATCAGTGTAGAGCATCCTCATCAGGGAGCCGCACTCAGCGTACTCCATGACGAGGAACGGCAAGTCATCTTGAGTACCATATCCGAGAAGCTCAGGAAAGTATCCAGACTCTTTCAACGCTGGATGGAGACAGACTTCGAGATCTTGCTGCAAGCCGCTGATCTTGTCGAGGATCATCTGCTGCTTCTCGTTCTGCATAGAACTTAGTGTTTCATTGCGAAACCTAACAAGGCTTTCGTAGGTACCTTTTCATGTTGAAGAAGCGTTGTTTTTAATATGCGCTTCACAGCAACGATCTTACCGCGAAGGCTCGCTGCTATTACTTGTGAACAAGCTCCCTGTGCAATATATTTGCGATTCTGAAGGTCTTTGCTCTGCACCAAGGTAAGGCTGCTATTCAGTGCCGAGAATCGAAAGCGAACGCAGGTTCGTCGCTAACTTGGGAAGTATCTACCGTTACTGTTTGTGACGAAAAGTGCGGAACCGGAATTTTACGAGAAGCATCAAATGTGCGCGTCGCAAGGTTTGCGATAAGAGCGCTAGTGGAAGCCATGAACATACAATATTGTGATGAGGGTCAGTCAAATAATGCAGCCAAGACTGTACTCGAGTGTCGGTCTTGCTGTGGTTGGGATCAGCTGGGCAGTAGTTATATCTTATGGCTGTTATTGGCCGCTACTTGTACCCCTCTTTTGATGGCCGTGATTCATCTTAGGCATTCTTCTGATCCAACATGTGATCAATCTTTTTCAAAGGGTTTGGTCCAATCAAAATCTAATTAGCTGTCAGCATACTCGCTACACGCATGTTTTGCATGTGATGGAAGTCATAGCCGCAATTCTATGGCGGGAATGCTCTCTATAGAGTTTTTCTTAGCTTGCATTAATCCCTCGTGTGGCGGCATAAGACCTAAATTTGCATAAACCTCTGATACATAGATATCCTAGCCTTAGTCAGATGACTAGCAAACCCTTTGCAAGGAAAGAGGGGGCTACGATTCCTACCATCATCATCTTTGCGGTTCTACTATCTATTGAATGCTATCACCTTAATCTAATTGGCCGTATCGGATCAACACTAATCCAAAGAGGGCCTCATACGTGAATGCGTTGTTCAGCGGCCAAGGAGACGTAGATACCTTCCGCCTCGGAAAGAACAGGAGGATTCATACAAGCTTTACCTTGCTTGATTGAGGATCCAGAAGAAACCCTATAGACTCAAGGTATTCGGTCATCCAAAGTTACATATGTCGATGAAGGCTAAGGATGTTTAGTGCGGACTGAAAAATGGTCACCGTCGGGCTAGGAGAAGGTTTGGCAATCGCTTCCATTGCCCTTCAGTTGGTGGAGGTCGCACAGAAGTGTGCGGAATGGGCAGAGCAATTCGGCGCATTCGGAGAAGTCGCTTCCGGCTTCCACGTCAGATACAACCATGAATTCAGAAAGATGCAAGCCCTGCAGCATGTGCTTCTGGATCCAAAGAAATTCAAGCTGGGGAAACCTCTCATTGAGCTTATGGAAAAGGAGAGACAGCACGACATAAGGGACGTGCTGCTGTGCACCCTCCGCGAAGTTCAGAGCTTTGAGAAATTGGCATCAAAATACGGAGCTCGAGAGGCCGAAGAAAAAGGGAAAAATGCTGACCCGCAGGGAGTTGTTGACGTTAGAGAGATAGCCTTGGAGGAAACTCTTCCTGACCTCGTGGAGCGTGAAAGGTTCATTCAGACGAACACCACATGGATCAGAAAAGCCCTTTGGGCTTCAAAAGGCAAGAAAACTGCCGAAAGAACACTCTCTCAAATCCATAAATGGTTACAGCTAGTGAGGGATGAGATCGACCAATTCTTTTGGACTTTCAAAATTCCAGTGAACACCAAGAAGGGAACTGTCGACAAATTGAAATCATTAGCAGACGATGTCGACTTGGTAGCCCTGACCCTCAGCAACCCAATGCGGATGAGACAGTTGGTCCTCCAGTTGGAGATGCCTCCAGAGGAGATCGACGATACATTCCCGAGCAATATGATGATTGAGGGGACAAGAATCCAGCCGGGAATTGAGGTTCAGCCAGGACGATGGCTCGCTAACCTGGATGGGTGCCCTGCCATAACGGAATCTCGGACCTATACCGCCGACACATTTAATCACGTCTTGAAGGGGATGCAGAGCCTGTGTGCTCTACTCGCGCTTGACAAGGATGAGCGGTTCCGACTCCCAAAAGCGGAGGGACTGTACCACGACGAGGATGGAAAGAAGCTTCATGTGGTTATTCTGTCATCCTCAGTTGGTGCAATAGATGCAGCACACATATGGTCTTTGAATAGAAGCATTGCCGAGGTTCCGGAGACGAGGCTTCCGCCACTAGAGGTTCGAATGAGGATGGCCCTGGATATCGGTATTGCCGTGGCTAAACTCCACTCGGTTGGTTGGTTGCATCAAGGAATTCAGAGTCGAAATGTTGGCCTCGCCGTCGATTCCAACAATGAACCGTCATATGCACGTCCATTCCTCCTCGGATTTTCCAAAGCCCGGCCAATTGGTGTCAGCTCTTTTGTCGATAACGACCCGTTGAATAACCTATATAGACACCCGGATCGATGGCAACCTGGAACCAGCATGCCTCCTCACACAGAATTGCATGACCTTTATTCCCTTGGGATTATATTACTCGAGATTGGGCTTTGGAAGTCAACCCCGGACATGCTACAAGCGAGTCGACAAAACCAGAAATTCGATGTTAGGGATTGGAAGAATGGTTCTCAAGTACGGGAAATCCTTCTCGAGTGGATGCCTCCACTAGGATTCATCGCCGGTTCCACGTATCAAGAGATTGTCACCATACTATTGACCGCCGGGAAGGAGGAGTCTGAAAGTCGTGATTGGCAAAAGTCCACATCTAACCGAAGGGTTTTGCACGTTGTTGCTGCTTTGAGCGAGATCTGTGCAAGTATGACAGTGGCAATTGGAGAGATCGAGTGCGTCTTCTAAATTGGGATCGCTGCCGCGTTGTGATGAATTGCAGTCAAAAAACACGCCGAAGGGGTCCTGGTTAGGGTTACAAGTGATAAATATTTAGACCTTTTTACTTATAGGCCTCCACATTTTTATAACCTTGCTAGTAAACTTGCCATTTTTGCACGGCGGACCCGTCTAAACCCATAGGACATGCGAATCCGGCTCCTCCCAGGCTTGAGTTCTGGGAGGTGTTGGTAGAATTCGCGTGGGTAGTCGACAGAGGTATTTTACTTTGCCAAAATTCAACCACCACGATGCATCCCAGAATTCTTACATCAAACAATAGAAATGAAAGTACTCAAGTGATTTATATCCGTAAACCCATTTTTTATTCACCTCTGGCCAGAAAATATGTAAAAGAATGCATCCGAATTGGTGTCGAGACGGAAGTATGGTCCGAGCTCAAAGAGACTGCTTACGAAATATCGTTACAGCCCTGTCACTTATCGTTACACCCTAGTCGCTTTTGCGGGTGCAAAACCAATGAGAGGAGGGCTTGGAGCGGACGGTATCCCTGCTGTCTCCATAGCATAGTGATCTACTCCAGAAATGAGCCAATAACGCCAGGGCTTGAGCCGGACGATATCCCAGTCGACTCCACAACGACGTCCTAAAGCAGCTAGACTTTGTCTTGGGCCATGCTTGACTGAACACCAAAGAAGATATCCAAGTAGATGAACGAATGGATTCCATGAAAACACCGGTCATGGATAACGTTATGTCACAGCGAACAATGCGGACTTTGTCACATTTCGCGGCGCGGTCAAGTTAACACATCGTGCTCCCGAGAATTCATTTTGATAATGGGTAAAGATTTCTTCATATCCTATGTCGCTATGAATTTCGGTTCGTGTTTTGGCCTCTCACGCTGCCCGCCTTCTATCTTACCCTAGAGCGTTACGTCGTATCTCTGGGCTCTTTGGCGAGTCGAACGCGCCCGCCCAGCCAACCTGCTTACCACAACCTCATCAAACGAAGATATCAAGCACAGACGGAAAGCAGCTTCCGAACACGTCTTCGACGTACAGATGAGCTCCTTGCGCCGTGCGCGCGACCGAAGCTCATCCAGCAATGCTTCAACCAAGAACAAATGCCACCGCTGCAGACAGCATCGAAGAAGGAAACAGCCGACGCCTTCCTCCATTGGGTGCAGTCACTCGACCCGCTCACCCTAGTCGTATACTCAGATGGCTCTCTGTCCTCTCAGGGTGCCACCAGCTACGGTTTCACTATTCACCAGGGCAACTTCCCCGTCCTCGGCGGATCAGGTCGCCTTGGACCTGCAGAAGTCTTTGATGCCGAAGCTGCAGGAGCACTGGAAGGTCTTAGAGCCGCCTTAACCCTGCAAGATTCAGCAACACAAGACATCATAGTCTGCCTAGACAACCTCGCGGCCGCCACGTGCCTGCGAGGCACACCGTCCGACTCCTGTCAGGACGTCTTTCTCGAGTTTCAGGCACTAGCAGCATCGCATGGAGCCACACAGGTACGCTGGGTGCCAGGACACACTGACATCCCTGGCAACGAACAGGCCGATAAACTGGCCAAAGCAGGATCGTCAGCCCCCGAGCCTGAGGGAGCTCAGCCAACATTAGCATACTTGCGAAAGATCGCAAGACAGAAACCGAAAGACGCATTCGAGACGTGGTGGTCTACCTCCGCCCCTGAGCAGTATAAGAGACTCAATCTCAAGGCGACTACAGGCTGCCCGCCGGAGCTCTCGCTCCCGCGGGCGGCCTTGCACCATTTGCTGGCAGCGAGATCCCTCCACGGGGATTTCGCCGCATATCACGAGAGATTCGACCATAGCGATGCACGCCTGGTCTGCTCGTGCAACCGACGCAAAGCACCGGATCACATCTTCTATTGCAGAAAAGTACCGCCGCGTCATCGGATTCTTTGAATCTCATTGGAGACTGCCCATAACAGCGAGCTTCATTGCATTGGTCCCCCATCGTACGGACAATGAAGAAATCTTGCTAAAGATCCGATCTCGTGAGTTCACAGGTTCGCAAAAATCCCGCTGGAGCTTCTCCGCCCTGACAACGATAGACAATAACCGAGAGAACTGTTCTCCTTTAAGGACGAAAACGGTCGCATATAACACCCTACCAGAAATACAAGCATATAATGTCATCATGCAGAGCATTTATAAGGATTACTGCCTCGGAAAACTTAAAGGCAAGCCGTTGCTCCTTAAAAGTTTCGCATGTAACAAAAGCAAGCACTAACGCAAAGTCCTACACAGAATTCCTTGGCGAAGCCGAAAGTCCTCTGCGCCGGACTATCATGTTCAAGCTGAACGAAAACCTAGATGAAGAAGATCCACCGTGGGCGGAACAAGTCCCTACCTTGATCGACGTGAGCTACAACGCTATACTATCGAAACAGCGTACGATCAGTTTTCTGAGCGACTCCTACATCAAGCTTTGGAACACAGAAAGGAAAGGTGAGCGTGAAATATCTATGAAGTCAGGATCTTTAGTTTGATACAGCGACATTGAATCAGGTAGAAACGGTATGCTCTCTGGAAAAATATGTACCGAGTCACAAATCCAAGATTGGATATAGCCTCTGAATCCAGACACTACCGCACAATGACAGCCCTACTGTAGCTTTAATTATCCACAAGTGCATAGCAGTGCCAGATTTAACGGGGGATTTTGATTGCTTTGAAACGCTTCATTCGTAATTGGCTGAACATCGAAACTTTTCTATTTCATCCTTCCTTGAAACTCGTACTCATCAGCTCTGGTCACGTTTCCTCACTATCTGTTTCATCCAGGTTTTGATCCTTCACGGCCAAAAGGTCCGTGTGTCAGAGCAACATCCTGGCCGGATGTGATAGACAGCCACTGAAGTAGAATTATGACCTACACTCAGGGCTGACCTCTAATGAGCTGTGTTCTCGTTGCCTCATAGCATTCTGAAGCCCGATGTCCCTTGCCGCTTACATAGCTTCTTGATCGTCTCTACAATAAAACTGAGATTTGTAAATATCAAATGAAGGTCGTGGCAGACAATCAGCTTACATGCCATCCTCAAGTTCGCCGTCAGATTCCTCTTCATCACTCTTGCTTGTGGTAGCGCCTTTGGGAGCTTCGACTTTGTCACGTTTAGCAACCAATAGTGGGCTGTCTGAGGTTGATCTTAGGCTCCTATGGGTGCGAGCCGTAAATTTGCTTTGATGTAGCCAATCATCGAAACTGGATTGCCGGCCAGGCATGATGGGTAGCGACGAGCAGCAGGCATGGCAGATTGTGGTTGGTAGTCTTCGTCCTGCTACCGCAATCGATTGGGCGATAGGAATTTACTCGCCAATGCCTCATTGCGCAGGCGACAGCAAGGCTCTTGGGGCTTGACGTGCGGTTGCTGCTCTATATGACTTCTTCTGAATCCACTTTGCCATTTGATATCAACACCGCCCAAGAAGTAACCGCTTCTTATCACTGATAGGACGTACGGAACTTCAATCTCTCTTAGAGTTCCCCTTAGATCCGGCTTTCCGTGAATAATGTACTCCTTCATAATCGACGAAAATCGGTGTCTTTCGAATCGAACTTGGGGAGGTGGAATTTTAGCTAAACGAAACCGCTTCATTTATTGGAATCGGGCATGAAACAAAGGTTGATACTGTATTTGGGTATTAATGGTTGAAAAGATGAGCTTGAAGTGATAATGGGTGTTGAGTCACACTGTTAAATGGCCGGATCGCTTGTATGAACTCTTCAACATGACAGCATCCCGCATAGCTGCGAAGTTGCTTTGAAATCGATATCTCACTGATTGGTCCTAAAAAGGACCGCTCGGACTAGTTATGCGGTACAACGCCACACTGTTTGCAAACATTGATACGCCAAGAAGGATCGTAGTAAAAGAGATCTTCAAGTTCCATAGCGAAAGTCGTTATAGTCCACTAACCTTTCCATGGTACGAGCTTTTAAAGATCGTTGGAGGAAACCTTGAACTAAAATTACAGATCGAAATGAGAATATATAAGTCATCATAGGATGGTCATATGGGAATGAACGGGAAATAAACAAACACGTGAGAAATAAACAGGGGGGACGCGACAATTAAGGGTACACGACAATTAGGAATAGAAGAGTAGGGTTGCAATGAAAGAAAAAAGTAGCCAATGAGTGGGTTTTGCGACGCACTTTTAATTAAAAAGTCTGCAGGGACGTCTAAAATACTGTCCCTTTTTTAGTGAAAGAGGAACTAGCAGGGGTATAAGCCAATGAGTGGTGGTGAATTTCCTCTTTTACTGAAAATGGGACTGACCATAAGGATGTAGCACGTCAAGGGTAGCGCGTTTGGCTGGCTCTCCTTCAGACGCACGATTGGTGGAAAGCAGGTCCGACACCTGCACCTTCCTCTCCTACAATAACTCTTGTTTGTAAGACAGAGCCCCACACGCCGAGCATAAGTAGCCGATTGCACTGTGTACACTCATATCCATACTGAAGGCGAGCCTACTGATGTACTTACTCCATCGATGTAAGCGACAGTACTCACGGCTCGCACTGCCAGCCTCTCCCCACTTCCCCAGATTCGCGCCCCGGAATTCCAGGCAGCAGCGGTACTTCTAAGTACTTCATTCGTCCAGCTAGAAATTGCTTACGCACCTACAAGCTGGCCTATTTTTGACAAAATTCGTCTTTCGAAGTACAGCCCATGTATCTAGAAGGTTCCACCCTAGACTTTACAAAGAGCATGTTGTTTCAGAGCGGAAGGTGCAAGTGCTCAATACTGTATAAATTGGCTATTAAAAGGGTGACGTAGATAATAGTTTTCCTCCTAATTTATTACGGAAAATAGGAAGTAAGGTGGCTATTGAAATAGTTACCAGTGTGGAGGAATTGACGAAGACTTAGCCATTGTCTTGCCGAGCATACCATCCATTATCCTCATTATTACCTTTTTGTAACTACTATGAAGGTAAATCAGTAGCTACAAATGATTATTCCTGTTTACGCATAGTCTAGTAACTTTCCCGCTGCAACCCGGCGCACGTTGAGAACAACCGATACATGTTGTTATATACTACGCCAAATTGCCTTTGAAGGCTCCAGGGATATCATATTGTGACCATATCACTCACTGATGGCGTGCTGAGCTTAGCTCGGCAGCTGCCGGTTGTATGGAATCCTGCAACAAGCCATATTCTCCGGCCCTGCTGAGCAACTTATTTCCCAAGCATCACATGTCTGTATTATGCGACAATAAATCGAGAAAATGGAAATAGAGTTACGTACTCAGGGAATGAGTTTTCGATGACGAACAAGGCTTTGCTTTTGGTTTAGTTCAAGACAGATCATGTTGGACATGTGAAAGGCATTCAGCCTGCTTGAGCGCCGCTCTGGACCGGGCGCCCATAATTAGGATATAAATAAGAGGTATGGGTGGCGAGCATCGACTGCAAACTCATCATCCAAGAACCATCCAAGTTCAACTACGATCTTAAACGAATATTGAACTTCTCCCCCTTGTCTCGTAAGATACCTGTTAATCAACTATCATGTGCAATCAGCACCAGTCCGGGGCTGTAGGACCCTCAGAGTTATTGCTTTTCGATTGCATGCTAACCTCTCGTTCCAGATGTGCCACTTCGTCCCCGAATATGTCCTCCAGAGAATTGCCGATTCTGGGGCTGTTCCGCGTGAAGCGAGTCAGGCTGCTCGTGACACCATCTCAATCGACCGTAACTTTCGTGAGCAACGTGAGCAAGCTCCCACGGGCGGTATAGCAGTCAATATTCCTGCCGCTTCTGTTCCGGCAGCCCAAACACCAATTGTGAGATCAGGATTTATCCCGCCCGGCATTCTTGAGTATGTCACTTAGAGCGAACTAGCGGACGACGAGACTCGAGAGAGTGCAAGGGCAACATTGATATCAGATGCTAAGATTCGCGAATAGATAACTGCTCTTATTGGCCCTGCCGCAAGGGATGAGCCTAGTGGCTCTGCAACCGTGGCTCTCGCGCTGAGGCGCGCCATCTACGATGGGAGGCACAACTCCCAACTTCCCGGTACCCTTGCTCGCAGCGAAGGTAGTGGGCGCTTAGGCGACAGACAGGTTAACAACGCCTTTGATGGTGTAGGCATCGCAGTCAAATTCTTCTATACCGTGTTTGGTCGCAACGCCATCGATAATAATGGCGGTACTCCTGTTGTTACTGTTCATCACAACCCGAATCTGGGAACCCTCGGGTACAACAACGCCTTCTGGAACGGCGACCAGTTTGTTTTTGGAGACGGTGATGGCATCACCTTCGACTACTTTGCGGATTCCCTTGATGTTATCGCGCACGAACTGACCCACGCCATCACCCAATACATTGCCGGGATCCCTTACTCCGGGCAGGCCGGAGGCCTAAACGAGTCTATCTCTGATATTTTTGCCGCATTAGTTGAGCAGTGGCATTTTACTCAGACTGCGGCAGATGCTGATTGGCTCACTGGCCAAAATCTGTTCCCCATTGCCTTCAAAGGTGCAGCTCTCCGCAATATCGCAAATCCAGGGACTGCGTTCAATGATCCGATCCTTGGTAGAGACCCTCAGATCGACCATTTTAGCAACTACAACGATACCCTGGATGTTCACATTAGCTCAGGTATCCCCAACCGCGCATTCTACTTGATTGCCATTGGTTTCGGTGGGTATACTTGGCTGAAGGCAGGAAAGATTTGGTATGAGACTTTGAAAGACAGTCGGATTAGGCAATTCGGTCAAAATATTACTTTCAGGGATTGGGCTGGTGTGACGGTTGATCAAGCCAACATGCTGTTCGGCGCTTCTGCAACGATTATTGTCCGCAATGCTTGGGTCTCTGTTGGTGTTCTTTACATATGTCCTAGTAGACAATAACAATCCAGTAGGCAAATGCGACTTAGATCTTCAAGGCCGCCAAAATTTTTTTGGCTAAACTTAATTCTATCATATAGTTCTCTGGTCTAAAGAGCATAAAAAATGAAGATTTGTCCTTTAGGAATTAATATTGCTGTCGCGGCATGTCATGGTATATTACGATAGACTGACTCTCGATCAAGCGTTACATTTCCTATTATAGAGTAGCGCACTTCATCAGCCAAGCGTTACATTTCCCAACATGGCTAGTGCTCCCAGCTTCGGAAAGTTCAGCTGTCCTACCCAATGTTTTGTCAGATGCGGGGTCTTTATGAGTGACCCCCTCGCTATCGCAACACAAAGTGCTTTGATCATCTGAGCGGTCAGTTTCTGTAACTAACACCGATCACTGGACAGCACTTACATTCACTTATCGTGATCGCAATAAAATCATTCTGGAGGAGCTGAATTTACAAATCTATGACAGCGTTGAAAGCGACCAGTACGACAAAGCTGCAAAGAAAAACTTGATCCTTCAAGGGTCCACTCTTCTATTCTTAATTGTCGTGTATCCCAAATGGTCGCCTACCCCTGCTTATTTCTCACGTGTTCGTTTATCTCCTGTCTATTCCCATATGACCATAATACGGTAAATTATGTTTTCTCATTTCGATCGACAGTCTGCGGGCGCATTACTTACGCGTACTTCAGCTTTTTTACACCGTCTACTCTCTTTGCTGTAATTTCAATGCGAGCTTTTCTCCAACGATCCTTAAAAACTCGTGCCATCAAAAGGCTGCAAATAAGTAGGTTTCAAGTGTGCAGGACCATATCGCCAGGACGTCTCGACGACAAGACTGAGGGTGACCATCACCAGGAGGTTATTATAGATGTAACTGACCACCTGTCTCGTAAACCGCCATAAGAAGATCACTAGCTTATAAGCAAGCATAGTTCCAACGTAAATACCAACACGTAGAGCAGAGGCGCCGTATTCCAGGTCGGGAGTAATATACAGGACATCGATACAGCCGGCAGTCACTCTTAAGAAAAAGCTCCTCCCGATACTCTTAAAGGCCATCGGCAGGATTATTGGGATTAGGAGGATATACAGCTAAATTTACTATATAATTGTAAGCTAACTACCGTGTCATTCAGCTTGCAAACACACAAGAGGGACTTGAAATCATCCAGCACGACTATCAGGAATCATTCAGGCCTCGTTGATATGGACCTCGATCTTGTTTGTACCAGTGGCCCTTGTCTTGATATAGGTCAGATCCGGCGCCCGCTGTGGGTCCCCGAGATGGTTAGTCATGAGCCAGGTGCCGTTGTCCTCTAGGTTGAAACCGGTGCCGGTGTCAATAAGGCGGGCTTTAAACTCGGACTGGGCTGAGACCGCGTGGGCCTCAACCATATTGGTGCCTGTGTTTCTGATCTTGATATAGTACAGGTCGGCAAACTGGCCGCTGCCGATTCGTGGAGCGAGACACCAGGTACCGTTGTCCTCGACGGCGAAATCGGTACCAACCTGCTTGGTGAAGCTCTGATATCGAGACTCCTTGCTGGCGACGTGGTACTCGATTTTGCCGGTGCCCGTGTTGCGTGTCTTGATGTACACAAGGTCTCCCTTCGCTGACATAGTCCAGACGCCGTTGTCCTCAATGTCGAAGACAGTGCCCGTCTGGAGCACAAACCGCTGGTAACGGGACGCAGCGTCAGCGACATGCACTTCAATCTTTCCGGTGCCCGTATTTCGCGTCTTG
Source organism: Fusarium veterinarium (assembly GCA_019191175.1). Taxonomy (NCBI): domain Eukaryota; kingdom Fungi; phylum Ascomycota; class Sordariomycetes; order Hypocreales; family Nectriaceae; genus Fusarium; species Fusarium veterinarium. Next base: position 43,863 of record JAHARR010000123.1, on the reverse strand, counting down.
ATGTAGACAAGGTCGGCCTTGCCGTCGCCCGTGTAGTCCTGCATCAGCCAGGTGCCGTTGTCCTCTATGTCGAAGACGGTGCCTGTCTGAATGATAAACTTCTGGAAGCCTGACTCCCTGCTGACGGCATGCACCTCGATCTTATTGGTGCCCGTGTGTCGCGTCTTGATGTAAATGAGGTCCTGCGTGCCGTTGCCGTCGACGTCGGCAAAGGTCCATACGCCATTGTTCTCGATGTTAAAGGCAGTGCCGGTGGCGACGATTCTCTTCTGGTAGGTCATGATTAGGATGTTGTTTGGAGATGTGAATATAAAGTTTGGTGTAAATGTAATGTCTGGTGTTTTGAGCTTGTTTGTGGTTAGATCTTGGGTTCTTGGTAGCGATGTGGCCTTCTTTATATACCCTTTACTGATTATCTTGGTGTCGAACTGTCGGACTCTCCCATACAGTCTTCTCCTTGCAAAGGTCCACTTCTTCAGCTTCGCTCAGTCCGACACAAGAACACATCTAGACCTCGTTCTCAGCTCGCCACAAACAATATCACATTTCCGTCACTAGACTATTGAGATAGAAGTTTGTCCAGTCAGGCCATTCATGTCGTCTTCAGCCAGACTTTGTCAGATACAAAAGTTAGTTGTCAGAATGAGGCTTTTTAGCCTTCGTCGCAATTCGCTCTCCGGGACCAGGCTATTGATTCTCAGGCAGCCATGCGCGCTGTGTGTCTTAAAAGCCAACAGCTGACGATTTCTCTCTGCACAGCCGAGTTATCTTTCGGCCAGATTCCTTTATCGAATCGCTACCTGTTCATATCAGCCAGCCACAGCGAACCATGGGGCAGGAGGAAGCGGTTCTGACACTGGATTCATCAAGCCACAGCGCATAAGGGGCCATTTCAGCTCGGTGTGTCTGCCATCCTTGGCTGCTCTCTTTCCAGGATACCAGCTTAAGTGGATAGAATTTGCAGGCGGCATGCGGCTTGCATATTAGCTAGCCATAACGGGGCCCAAGTATGCCTCACAGGAAACACAGGAGAAGGCTCTGTGGCATTTATTGGTGAAAATATAGTTTATGCCTTTCGTTATATTAAGTAGTAATTTCTTATTTATATTATTAGTAGAATTCTTAGTATTAAGAAGAGTATCTACTTAAGTAACATCATATTTGAAATACCTAAGAGGCAGTATAATACTATTTAATAATCTGTTTAGTTATAAAATACCTCCGTAAACCGTCGGCACTTATGGCAGAACCCTGGAAAATGTGGCTCGCTGAAAAGCCGAAAAAACAAGCTTGTCTTATGTCGATCAAATGGTGCTAGGCGTTCTAGACCAGACCTAGTCTACTAACGTTAGTCTATCCGTACCCGTGCCGGATTTAAAGCTATTCTGTAGTTAGTTAGTACCCCACATTCCCAGCATTGGTGGGCAACACGAGGAGGTCCAACTGCGTTTTAGGGCTGTACACCGCGGCGCCCTGTTCTGCTGACCAGGATGGCATCCCTGGATCAGCGCACGCATTCAGCTCACATAGATATTCACTCGCTGCTTGTCCACCTTTACACATACAAGCCCATTTTAATTGGCAGCATGAAAACAGGTTCTCGACAATTTGGCTTCTCATAAGCTCTTCTCCGGATAAACTATATAAGCTATATACATGAGATGCTGTTTCGAGTCGCTGCCGTTCCCAATCACAAGACGTGACCGATAGAGTCCGTGGCCTTCCGACAACGAACAATCCCTACTGCAATCAAGATCTTATGCAGTGCACTGGGAGTAGAAATCATTTAGCGCCTTAGGGATAGGGTGGACCTACTGTACCAATTACCACTGGTAATGGCACCCAATATCATTTTTTCTAGCCCGTGCTTCAGTCTTTTGATCTTAGGTTCTAGGTTCGAATACAAAAATTACTCGGCCTGTGCGCCTTCCATGTAACAGCGGCAGCTCCACTTTCAGTCACAGAGCGGGCCCTTCATAGCCTGATTTGTTCCTCGTTCCCAACCCTGTATGATATTTTTGTAGAGTTTGCATTTCTAGCCCTATGCAAAAATAGCGGTGGGTAAGCCCGCCTGACTAACTGCAACCAAGGATCAAGGGATGGGTTAAGATTCCACGTAACCGATCAGCTGACCCCAGCCACTGAACTATCACCGTCTTAGTGGGATTAGTTTTGTTATCTAGATCCACAGGGTCGATCATTTTTAAATGGTCTACGGGGGCGCCAGACATCTAATTATAGTTAGGAAACAGACTATCAAAAACCAAAAATGAAGCAAGTCGGAAGTCATAAAACATGCTTTAAGCACAGTAACTCACTTCGTTGCACGGGCGGGACAAAGATGCGAAACAAACACAAGCCACAGATGCGCTTGGGCCTTTTCGTGACTGCTGTTGGGCCAGGAATGTCTTAACTCCCCGCCCAGCTCAGCCGCAACGCCTTTTCTCATGGGATGCAATGCTGCCTCTGTTCACCCAGTTGAAGCGTTTCCTGAATTCCTAGTAATGTACTTTGTATTCTTTTCGTATTTTCTGAACGAGCTCCTCTGCCCAACACAACAGTCAGATTGCCACTGAGTTGAGCGCTCGCTCTTATCGTCGGCTTGACAACCCCTAACGATACCATCCATGACCAGCTAATGTATAACCCCACCAAATGCATAACCAAAATTTCGCTTCGTCCATACAAAATCCAAATTTTCAATTGCACCATATTCGGCCAGGCTACATCCCTATTGTCTGGCCCATTTTCAGTAAAAAGAGGAAACCCCTGTCAGTACCTAAGGCTATGATTGGTCAGAGAGGAACGAAGTGGGGTGAGGTAGAGAGCCTCTTTCAGTGGAAGCGGAGACCCCTGTGGGGCTGGGGGAAGTACCGGCGGCAGCATACTATGCGGGGTAAGCAACATAGCGTCGACAGGGGTAAGGAAAGAGTCAAGTGAAAGATGATTTCATTGAAAGAGGCGAAGGCGATTGGCAAGAAAAAACAGCCAGCAGCAGAAAAAGAAAGTTAAACAGCAGAGAAAATTTTTCTAAGAGAGAGTCACCTGATAAATAATAAAAGAAAATAGGAAAATAGCTAGGAAAAGTAAAAAATAAAATAGGATAGAAAGAGATAAAAAGATAGAGATAAAGAGAGGTACTGCATAGCATGATAGAGCTTGCCGGCCTAAAACCCTTTGTATTACCGACCGGTTTAAGCAGTTTCTGAACTCCTTAGGGGAAAGAGAAAACAAACTCGGTCTATTAGCGTTTTCCGTTTTGATGCAAACCCTGTCGAAGGCTTAAAAACGGCTTGCTGGACCGGCTGCAGCCATAACAGCCCTTTCGATGGAGTAAGCAAGGCAGACTTCGTTACGTGCTACTCCGCACACAAGGGCTCAACAGCGGGCAGGTGACCACGTAGCTAATGCACAGGGCCATCCGGCATGCAATGGCACTTGTCACAAACCAACAAATGCAGGCAAGCAATTCGAAAATAGAGTCATGAATGGGCAATCATTGGCTGTCGTGCGTTCCTCAGTTATGAAGGTGACAGGCCTATCCGCCCACTATGTCAACATCAAGTCGTCGTTAGGCACACCAGCCCGCTCCGCGGAGATCGCTGAGTCCTGACCCAGATGATCTGTATTACTGATTCGCCCCCTAAGAAGCAAACCTCCTGCTGCATTGCAGGTGTTGGCTGTAATTGAGTTTTCTCTCTCGCCTTATAATAAATACCAATAAGTTGCTTTATATATGACGACACATAAGGTGGATGAAACCAGCAAGATACGGCAGTTTTTTTTAACTTGGATTGCTCAAAAATTATCAAACTATTGCTGCCTGGAATTTAACTTGCAGTAATGATAACGCGACTATGCACTTTGCTAGCCGTATTGCGTATTGCCTCTGTCGAGCTGAGGTGGCTAGCTGCAAGTTTGCAGGGGCATCCCACCAATTGTCATACTCGACGGAGGCCCGAGCGTTGATGGTTGACCAAATGACCTTCTGGATGTTTCAAGCGACATAACCTGACGTGGCAGAGGGTCCGGGGAAGGGAGGCGATTCCGTTGTTGGCATTGTTGATCAGACCATTGCAAAGTGGGACTTTAATCGCAACAGCGTGTCCGCGATTACCATTAAAAAATAGAAAACTGACTTTACTTACTATTATACATTATAGTATTTATAGATAATAAAATTAATATAAATTTATATAACTATATATAAGCATTAGCAACTAATACCCTGTTCGTCAGAACAGTCCGCCAGGCGTAATAACATATATTATATGATAGTATTACGGTTATTGTTCTGTTGGCGTCAGTTTTGGCAAAAGGCTGAGCCTTTTATTCGCGTGGCATTATATATGCATTACAATAAAAGGTCACCTCACCAAACTGTATGGTAGATAAATCTAAGCTAGCTAGGATTGCTCAATAGCAATGTGGGGTTGTGAGACAACCATGCCACGTCATGTGGCTGGAAGAGTTATTCGTGCTTCAAATAAGTAGAGGTCCTCGGCTGTTAAGGGCATTACAGAGCACTAACGATAGATGGCCTCAACTACAATACAGAAAATTCATCCCGCATCTCTGGACTTATCGTCACACCTTTATTTCTCCTCATCTCAGTATACGAATTAACACTACTTCATTACAAATTTACTCTAAACTCAGAACTTAATAGTCGGCCTTTTCTCGATAAATCGTTTTTCGTATTTGATGACAATGGACCTTCCAACCTATGACTACGAGCCTCTAGACGCGAATTCGACAAAGTTCCGGTTGATTAAGCTGAGACCAGCCCGTTATCAGCCGAAGCCCGGGCATCTACCCTCTGACGACATCTATTGCACCGTCATGACGGTGGACCTAATCAATCCACCTCGCTATGAAGCCCTATCATACTGCTGGGGCAAACCTGTTTTTACGCATCGAGTCGTGGTTGAGTTGGACAGCCGAGTCGAGCGGAAGATTAGAATCACCGAGTCGCTACACGAAGCTCTGCAACAGATCAGGGATCCTTCATCCGACCTCGTCGTCTACATCGATCAGCTATGTATCAATCAGGCAGCAGTCGCCGAGAAGAATCGCCAAGTAGAGCTCATGGGGGAGATATATTCTCAGTCCTGTACGGTGTTAGCCTGGCTTGGCCCCGGCACATCTGCTTCGGACGCCTTTGTCGATTTCATTACCGAGTCCGACTCTGGCCATGGCGACTCAAATAAAAATTGCGATCAGAAACTCAGGTCACTCATGGATATGGAAGATCTGGGCCAGGGGCTTGATCAGCTTATTCTTTATGCTTCGAAGGCACCTTATAATGAATTTCTTGACTTCGTTTCAAGACAATGGTACCGGCGTATGTGGATAATCCAAGAGGCGTGTTTGGGCAGGGAGGTCGTGTTCATATGCGGCTCCAGACGTTGCTGTATTGATTGTGTCGAACATTTCCTTTCCCTGTTGAGTCTTTCAATCAATATTCGTTCAACTATGGGAATGACTGTTGGCTGCCATAGAAAATGGGTCAAGGAGAGTTCAGACTTTACCCAACTCACCGAGCCACTAATTCGTACTCTTCAGACCCGTCATAGCCTCAGGCAGCCATTGACATTGTTCAGCCTTGTAAAAAGAGTCAATGTTAGATTTGCACGGGATTCTTACTTACAAAACGATCAACAGAGCGAGTCAACGCTCAGGTTCGAGGCTAGTGATCAAAGAGATCGAATCTACTCACTTCGTGGAATGGCCAAAGGCGACCGAGCCATGCTCGAGCAGCTCAAGATTGACTACAAAGCACCCACAGCCAAGGTTTATCAGGACTTCGCCAGCATAGCAGCTCAGCAGGACCCTGAGGTTATTGTCCTTGCGGAGTCCGCCGGGCAGCGACTCACTGATCTGCCATCATGGGTGCCTGACTGGTCTTCTGTCCTCCTACCACCGGCTGGATACGATGGCGAAGAGTCTATATTCGGTGCTGGTCTTAAGAAAGACTATTCGAAACCCATCGTCGCAGGAGATGCCCTAATGGTTTCGGGTGTTCCAATTGACTCGATTATGCGTGTTGGACGACACGCTATGGTGGTTGGCCTGCAAGCCGCATTCTACAAGCATCAATTTCGTTTCTTCAAGGAGATTCAACAGTTCTGTGATCTTGCACTACATCACTGCCATCCACAATGTGTGATGTCGCCTGCAGAGAGAGATAGAGCAAAATGGCTGATGCCAACAGCTGGGTTAGGGTTACGGACAGCCCACCTCGCCGGAATCAGGAGGGGGAATGACAAGCTTCTATCAGATGGAGTGTCAGTAATCTCGGACTTACACGACTTTTACCTGCACCGTGCACGGGTCGTCTCCGAGTTATTCAACCTGATAGAAGTGTTTCGTAATGAGATTCAATACCTGGGAAGCTCCCTCTTTCAAACAGAGATGCCCTTGTCTTCTTCCCATGACATGGCACTTATATTCGCAACCATGCCTCTGGCGATAATTCGAGCAATTCCGTTGTTACTGGGCTGCATCGCCATACAGACGGGCACTTCAAGGAATGCTTGTTGTGGGGATTATTATGGAAGGTACAATCGCTGGAGCGTACTTTCCGCAGCAAGCATAGCCCAAGTTACTTGTCCGCAATGAGGTACGCCATTGGACGCAAGTGCTTCTTGACTCGAAGCGGCTTTTTAGGCCTGGGACCGGGAGAGATGCGGGAAGGAGACATAGTATGCGTTATCTTCGGGTGCTCAGTACCGTTGATTCTACGTCCGATCAAGAATTCAATCATTGGTAAAGAAGAATTTGAGCTCATAGGACATGCCTATACCTATGGCGTTATGGACGGCGAGTTCTTAAAGCAGCGGCCTAATGTGCCAGATCAAATATTTCGGATTATCTAAAGTGGGCGTTAATATCCAGCAATAATAAAATCACTAAAATAATTACATCTCCTGTATAACACCTGTTGAGCGTAGTTGATCGAATGGTCCGCATCGGCTGCATAGCCTATGCTAAAGCGCTTTAGCGAATAAGAAGACCAAATGGGTCATCTTGGTGTTGATTGAGTTATGTTTCTTGGGATTATAAACAATCCAAAAAAAAAAAAAAAAAAAAAAAAAAAAAAAAAAAAAAAAAAAAGAGAAGAAGTAACCACGAAATCGTGAAAAATTCGTTCAGCACAACGGCTCGCTTTGTTGTGCAGGGAAGCTCCGCAAGAAATGATCTGGTCGGCATGGGGGGAACTATCAGAATCCCTATATCCGTGGCAAGAGCCGGCAAGATCAGCGAAACCTTTTCGGTTACCCTGGGTACGAGGGAAGAACACAACCCCTACACAGCCGAACTAGCAGCGATTGCTCATGGCCTCGGCTGTCTGCCAGAGATAAGGTATCGAGTTATTGTGATCTTGACGAGTAACAGATCTGCAGCCCAGGCTATAGATAACCCACGCCAGCAGTCAGGCCAAGGGCACATCCGAGAGATATACGATGCTGTAGAGAAGCTCCGAGGAAACGGCAACAGAGTCAATATCATCTGGCTATCCTCTAATAGTGAGCTCAACATTCAAAAGACGGCCAAGATGTCGGCCCGTCATGCAACAGAGCCATACATCCCGCCGCAAAAGGGAGCGGCCAAAGCGAAGACTACAATTCTCAGTCGAATACGAGCAGATTTGCGAAGCGAGAGGAAGTTGCCAGAAGGAGTTGGCAGGCATTCTAGGAAGGTCGACTCAGCTCTGCCCGGTAAACATACCCGCCTGCTATACGACCAGTTATCATGGAAGGAAGCCAGCGTGCTGGCGCAGCTTAGAACCGGAATGGCGCGACTGAACGGCTATCTATATCAGATCAGGGCAGCACCGACGGATGAGTGCCCATGTAGACGGGCAAAGGAAACGGTAGAGCATTTCCTCTTTCGATGCGTGAAATGGACGACACAACGCAAAGAGATGTTTCAGTGTACGAATGAGAAACGCGGCAACCTCTCCTTTCATCTGGGAGGTAAGGCAGCATCAGACGGTCAGGAATGGACGCCAAACATGGACGCAGTACGAGCCACAATCAGATTCGCGATCACTACAGGTCGCCTAGAACAGAGATGACAGGAACACCACTCACCTAGCAACATTTTATCAACACTAACCGATAACCTACGACGCCCTCAAATAGTCAACAGCAGGCACCGCTTCAGCCGCCGAAGATAGGAAACTGAACAGTTGGAGGGATTGGGCTTCAAGTTGACCTGCTACTACTACTAACAATCACGAGGACTAAGAAGAAAAGCAATGACTAGACTGGAAGGAACAAGGTGAGAATTGTATGGGCTTGGCGAGAGCAAGGCAATAACTAGCGAAGTGTATGTACCTTTAGCTTCAAAGCCCATTGGGCGTTGGCCTACCGGGCGTGATAGACTTGTATTATTATAGCTCACTCCGCTATCGGTCTCCCTCGCGCCATCTCGAATGTCGCGTTCTACTGCACTCGCAGCTAATCGTGTCGAGACTAAGGGCTTACGACGACTGTTTCGCTATGAACGTGAACCAGTCTCAAAGCCCGACACAGTTTCCTGGTGACTGTCTCCCTAATCAAGCATGTAGACCAGAAATGCGCCGCATTTCCGCTTTTGCACCAATCAGAATCTCCATTTTCTGGGCCTGTAAACCGAGAACGCGAGATAACCTGCTACAAAGAACCATTATCTGACATAGGATAATGCCTCATGCCGATTAAGGTCTATAAGCTGTTTCTTCAGGGTCAATTAATCTAATGCACTGTAGAACCATTATACTATCGCGGTTCCAAGATGTTTTATGAGAACGGCTAAGATCATGCGGAAGTGTTTGTCAAATCTTTGAAACTGATGGTGCATAGAAAGCAATTTAAATCAAGATCATGGCGAAAGTCATACTGTCCTGTTACCGCCGAATCATATATACAGTTTGGTGTGTCAAAGAATTAAATTACCGCCCAACATCCGGATATAAGCCCGGGAATTGCGATTGAAATTTTGTTGTCTGACACCAGGGTAGGTCTCGACATGGGTCAAAACCAGTTGGAGACTAGCGCGACGGACATCATCTGCATTGGACAGGGCTCATGAAATCCCCCCGCCAACGCCACTACTTCTTGTTTTGACAAGACCAATTTCCTTTCCACGTTGAAACTAACTATTCACAAACAATAGCACGACTTCGAAGCTGAGCAGCACCTCATGGCTGTCAACAGTAGTTATCTCTCTGATACTGATTCCTCCATGATTGAGGCGTGGATTCTTCAAATTGACGACGCGATCGACAACTTTGACATTGATTTCAATATCATGCCTCGTACTCCCAGTCCTTCAAAGCGACAAAGGACAGACCAACTACCTCTTGATCCAAATGCTACTCCACGCGTGTCGAATGCTCCAACATTATCCAGCAATACATCCACAACAAGCTCTGGCCGCCAAAGTGGCTCTGTAAGCCCTAAAAAGCGCGAGCTTGAACTCCGTCAAGCAATCGACTTTCCGTTGGAACGCAGAGCATATAAGGAAATGCAAAATCCACCCCAAATCGTCAAAGATTTAGTGGCCCTAACAAGAAGTGCCTCGATTCCGCATCAGTTCAAGGTTAGCCAATTCGCTTCGTCCTAAAGTCCAGGAAGTTATGGTACTGATACATATTGATAGGAGCGAATGACAGCGAAAGCAAACCCGCTTGACCCCCCTCTGGACAGTTGGTTTCGGCCAGAACTGTCAACTGAATCACCTGATATACAAGCGGATCAAGATTATGTATTCAAGCGTCTAAGTAAAATCACTGAAAACTCGAAACATTGTCAGCAGCGACTTGCTCATGAGTCAAGTTGGAATGACACAGTGCACGCTCCACTTCTGGAACTAGCTTTTGACGACAATAATATCGGGCAAGATGTTTACTATCAGAACATGTAGGACGCATTCTCCAGTAACAGTTATGAGTTTTTAGCACTAACGGGTTCACTAACCCAGAACACATTGTCGAGTATACCCTGATTTCCGGGACCAAAGCCCATTCCTCCAGGAGGCCAAGGTTGACTACGCCATCTTCCTGAACCCAGCCAAAAACTCAAACCTTGACGTGTCATTAAAAAAATACAGATCAGCCAGCCGTTCTAATAGAGTGGTCCATTTCCAAACCAGCGATGAGGCCAATACACCCGTTGCTATCAGCATCGAAACTAAGAGTCACAGCTCGAATAGTGCAATTGTCGGCCCAGCGCAATTGGCAACTTGGCTCCGCGCGCATTTTCGCCATCTGGAATCTCTGCCTAACTCCTCAGCTGATGCATTGCCAATGCTTCCTGTTGTTTTCGTGGATGGAACGAAATGGAGAGTTGACTTTGCAGTTCGGACGAGTAATGAATTGGTAGGGTATCTCTTCTTGTGGCTATTCAACTAAGTCAGACATTAACATATAGCAGGTAATTTGGCAGGGCCTAGAAATTGGTTCTTCAGAGGATTTACGTGGATGCTACATGATTATCTCTTGTTTACAAAGACTAATCATGTGGTGTCGTGAAGAATTTAGTATTTGGTGGGAGAATGCGGTTCATGATATCAGCTTGAGTGATACTGTTTGTGATGATGTTAGTCAATGAGGAATACTTGTTAGCTTGTGGGAATTCAGGACCCAATGCCCGCGAGGAAAATCCAGTAGGCAAATGCGAGTTAGGTCTTCAAGGCCACCACCTAGTGCTCCATACTAACAAGGTGTAGGGTTCAATTTCACAGGGATTAGACTTTATTTATGCTAGGGGTAGACTTCATTTAGACCAGGGTCAATTAAATTAGTGACAAGACGCGTAGTTTTATTTTGCATCGGTTTTCCATTCGATTTAGGCCCGTTCCTGCCGTTAATACTTGAGTAGGCAAAGTGGAATTAGAATAATGGATAGGGCACGGACCATCGAATCGTGTATCAGGACCTGATACGCGGGGTAATTGGTACAGTAGGATAGGCCTCCCCGCACGCAAATCCCGCAAACATGTTTCTGCCCCACGTCGTTTATCTTGGGCGGTAATGAGAATCAGAGGTTTGTTGAGGCCTCTTGGACTAGCTCAAGCCACGTCCATTCCATCTGCTCACCAGTTACTCCGTAAGGCAGCCATCAATTCAACCATCCTTTGGTTATCGCATTGCTGTTCACCACTGGACGCAAATCTGATGAGGGCTTGGGGTTGGCGCCATTCCCCGCTCAGCTTCCCAAGGCGCAGCGTCCCGCCGGTGAGCTTACTTACCTCCGTAAGCGGCTGGCTTCGCGGTCTGAAAGAGTGGCGCGCCTTGGGTCAATCAAGGGCCAGCTGGAATCTCGGCGCCACGAGTCGTCGATGCGAGAAAATTGAAAGTTGTGGAAGTGCGCTGCCCGAAGAAGCCAGCTCCGGCCCTCTGGCACCGCCACGAGCTGGTGGATGGGTGCACTGATTGATTGGGGGTTGGGAGGCGAGCCTTTAAAACGAGTAAGGCACCCCTCGGTGATCAAACACCGCGGTCTTACGGGCACCTATACCATTACGCCACAGGGCAAAAGATTGGGCCTTGATCGCATTGGTTGCAATCAGGTAGGTGCACCAGCTGTAACACTGGCTAACCTCTTTTCGATCAAACATGTTAGCCCAAGTCCCACTGCCAGGCGTCTTTTCAGACGTTTTCAGACGTGGGAGTTACGCCACGTCCAGCCATCAATATTAATAGCTCAGCCATAGAATTACAAGGCCGAAATTAAACCAATCACCGTCCTAGAGCATGATTCTCCTCTTTCGGTCTCGAGGAACGTCTCCCCACCCTGCACCCTGCATCCCAAGATAAGCATAAAAAGGTGCTCCTCGGCCTTTGATTTTCATATACCCTCCATCTTCTATCATTTGGAATTTTGGCGCAATTTTACTATGTATCAAGGCCCTCTCTTATAAGATCAAAGACTCCAGCTAAAACCAGTATGTTTACGCGGTATTTGCTCGTCAGCCTTACATACTTGCTGCAGTCAGCTTCTTCTGAAGCAACCCAAACAATTGCATCGGCCGATGATTACCAGCTTCAGCGGAGCTGCGCCATACCCTGTTGGTGGCTCGGAGACCCAGACGGTAACGACTCATCCGACATGCTGGGGCGAAGGCTTCAATGCTGTGACGGGGTCCCTTGCAGGGATGTCAAGGACTCGTGTTATTGCCGTCCCGATCTTCGAGTTTCAGCTTCGTCCCATCTTTCTGAATGTGTCGTACGGCGATGCGAAAACGAATTCGATTTCTCAACTGCTATGAACATCTACGACGATTACTGTAGAGAAAAGCGTAATGCCGCTTCAGAGCCCGCGGAGACGGAAGCAACGGCTACAGTAGATTTGGAGAACGAGGCCGAGGAGACAGCTATAGATCGAGGCCCAGGAAATCAGGCCACAGCGGATGGGTCCTCTAGCGGCGCTGTTATTCCTGTGTCGGGTGCATTTCTAGTGGTGAGATCTCGCTCCATAGACTCTACTGTCCCCTTGCATTAACTGACCCCTTTTTTAAGCTCGGCTTCTTGACTCTGGCCATCGCTATGAGTATGGTAATCTAAAGAAAAAAAAAAAAAAAAAAACAATACTATGACTTTTCTTATAAAGAATCTATTAATTAAATAACTAACGTACACGATAAGCGTGCGGGACAGACAAGTGCGCGGGACAGTATACTGTACAGCTAAAAATAGCTTACCCTATAGCATTTTAAATCCTAAATAAAAGAGCTAAAAATTTATATAAATTATTTTTAAAGATAGTATAGTTAATCTTATTAAGTTATATTTTTTAAAGATTTTTAGCTATTTTATTTTATTTAAAAAACCTTAAAATACAGTGTATTATAACTTAATTTATTATTTAAATTATATATAAAAAAGCTTATTTATACTCTTTACACTGTGTAAATAAGCTTTATTATATAAAATAAGATAGCTAAAAATCTATAAAAAATATATTTATATAACCTATAGTTATTTATTTATAAAAATAGTTTTTTCGGATTTTTAGCTTTTTTATTTAAGGTAGCTAAGTGTTATAGGGTAAGCTATTTTTTGCTGTACAGTATGCTGTCCCACTTGCTTGTCTGTCCCACTTGCTTGTCTGTCCCACTTGCTTATCAACCACGTTATATCATAGGTATGCCAATCAGTATACTGTGCGGCTAAATATAGCTTACCCTATAGTACTTTAGCACTTCAATAAATTAGCTAAAAAAAAAATAACTCTCTCCTGTAAAAATCTTTCTTGGCACCCGCTGTTAGCGTTTTGCTAGGGTAAGAATTTTTGGAGTCCACAATGGCAGCAAAAGCAACTGTGAGGCTAACGGTACTCTAACAGCTGCTGGAAGAAAGGGATTCAGAGAGTTGACCTTTCTTCGTGACGAGTGTCTTCAACGACACTGAGCTTCGCGAGCTCTTGACATCGCCTCCGGGCGCCATTTCCTATGTGTTATCTGCGACTTCTTTCTACCTCGACGTTTCGGGCTCTGCGCCCCTCGACTTCCCGTACGACCGACTTCTGCAGCTCGGAAGCTGCTTGACCGATCTCTGCAGTCGCGTACTGCCCAGAGACCCTCTTCTTCTTTGCAGCCTCGGCTGCTGCCCGGAACACGACCGGGCTTCGATAATTTATCTCACTGGCTTAGATCACGTGACAAAAACCGCTGGGTTGAAACGGTACAGAGCTTACCTGGAGACCGTGGAATGAGGCGACTACCCGGTCCACAGAGCATCGTTCTAGCCTCCTTGGGGTTTTCTCCTGCAAGGGTTTTCCCCAAGGATGCACGGTTCTAGTGTTGCAGCTACTGGCGATCTCCGTTGATGCATGTGGACGGTCGGGGCGGATTCGGAAATGCTGCTGTCATACAAGGTGACGGTAGTCTCCTCAGCCCGACATTCAACCTCATGCCAAGACATGCGACCAGTGCATGCTTATTATATAATGCTGAATTTCGCCAACTAGGCCATGACAGGATCAACTGTGGAACAGCAGGTCGTTCAAGCCTCTCAGAATCCAACGTTACTTATCAAATTCTACTTTCATATCACCAAATCCACGAGTGGACCCTCGTCCAAACAAAGCTTTTGGAGACAATTGCCGGCTTTTCCCTAGGCTTTTCCTCTAAGCTGCTGTTTACAGCTTTAGGGAGAACATCTCACCTTTGCTTCTCGCCATTCTGTTCCCCAGGGTCTTTCTCCCACGTTTATATTTCGTCTTGTTTGAAAGCTCTGACAACGTCTTGACCCAAAGCCTCGGTATGTCTCTCTCGTAGAGCTAGAATTGGCCAAACAGGAACTCTTGTATATTCGATCTTGAGGCCAGAAATAGCAGCATCGTCATTGTCGAGCGGAGCTTTGAAGGGGATCGTGAACTTCTCTAAAAATTCCTTTGTTATATACCTAGTGTAGACGATGAACTCGAATGTGTCTATTCCGTGGTAAGGATCAAGACCCAGGCTTTCCAAAGTTCGCGACTGTCAAGTCGATGTACTCCGCCCCTGAAACTAACATCACTCAGCCTCTTATTGACCGGTAAATGGAGCACGATATCATCTTGGGCAAACTTCTTGCTGGCAACACCATCTACACCGAAAATTACCACGCCCTCCCCGAGGAGCACAAACGCCGGCATGTCAAACGCTATAGACTTGGGTTCGGTTCCCTTACCCCTCTCCTACGCTCAGGTAAGCCATCGCATTGCGACCACTTGAGGCTAAAGCGTCGACATATACGATTCCCATTAAGCACACAGATTCCTGTGCTGATATATGCGGATTGATCTGCTTGATCAATAGAAAGAAGAAAATAATAGAGAACTGTAAGAAATCGCATTATGATTAAACATAGGCATACAGAACAGGGCCATCTTTACCCCTCGAAGAACGCCGCTCGTGGTCGACGAACTCATTCCACCAACTGTTGATTAGAACCGCCTCGACCAGGCAATTGTTCAGAAACCATGGAATCCCACAGGTTATTAAGTTCCCCACTATCGTCCAGGTTAGTTATCTACTTGCCACAGTTCCATCACTGGGGCTACACTTACGGCGCTTTCTTAGCCATTTTCATGCCCCTTTCTCTGCAAAAAAACAGGAAGCGACGCATTGTACGTGCTCGTGGGAAAGATGCCATGACATCGCCTCGAGGCATGCCATCTGGAGCAAGCTCTCCGACACCCTTTTTCATAATGATGTGAACGCGAAGTGCTTCGATACTCCACTCCATCTCCTCAATCTCTGCGATGGGGACATGGAAATCGATCTCGTCCCTAAACAAGCCCCACTTCGCAGGTTTCACGTCTTTGAGTACCTGATGTTGAAAGCATTGTATCTGACCTACCCAGGTCCAATACTGTGTAACATTGATGTGGCTGGTATATAATCGAGTCTTGACTACAGCAAGACGCCAATCATATTTAGTAATGCTGCCACCACTGCATGAATCTGTATCGGACCAAGCCTCAAAATGAAATTCGTCGTGATCGTGGCGACAATATGCAGGTGGCATGTATTTGGGCTTCTTATTGAGGTGGGTGCTGAAGACTGGCTGAGGAGCAGGGGCCGGGACCGAGGCTGGAGTTCTGTAGCCTGAGGGTATTTGACCAGGCAGAGGAGAGCGGTTGACGAAGGAATCTTCACGAGGCGTAGTAGGAACCGAGTGCATGGACTTGCGCTTTTGAGGAGGTTTGGGTATAGTGCTAAGGCTGCCATGGCTCAAGCGAGCCTTCATGACTCCAGAAGGGCGTCCTATGTTTTTGAAGCCATGCTTATAACGAAGACTTGCGAGTTTTGAGTCATGATAGAAGTCGTGAATTGTTTGTGGCAGGTTGAAATTGCGACCCTGAGTTTGAATCAGTTCGTGGAGACGCTGTCGCATCCAGTCAACCGGCGATATGTCAAGATTGAATTTTTCGAGCTCCGATATTGTTTCTGACAGGCGAAATAGGGTGTCATATGAGATTATACTACCCTTGCCAGCCTGAATATATCTTTTACCTAACAACTGATAAGGGCTGATGGGGCCCTTCTCGTGGAATTCGAGAATTTTTATACCACGGTTGACCTGTCTGCCAATTTGATACTTTGAAGAGCCTCCCTTATCCTGCTTAGGACCTGCTTCCATAGCAGCCTGATGCTTCTCGCGCCATCGAGCAAGCTGTGGCTCAATCAGTGTTTTGACGTTTGGCCAGTTGGCTTCCCAATAGGGGTGTTCCTCGTTAATCTTGACCAATGGCACCCCCGCAACGCATTCAGGATAAGTGTAAACAACTCCATCATTCTTGAGGACCATGTTCTCTCGGGTGATGTCTTCCAATAGTAGAGCAGGAGGAGACTCAGTAGGCTGTGATGAAGGATCAATGGGCAACGATGTTGGAGTTGGTCTTCCTCGTTCGCTGGATGGAGGTCGACTTGTAATATTGGCCGGCGTAAACCCAGGAGTTATACGATACTCTTGTGGAGTATTCATCCGTTCAGATTCTCGTAGTGTGTGGACATGAACAGAACCGCGATGGTCTTTGGTAGAGACATCGAGCTCTGTTGATGGGTGGAGAATGTCATGAGGGGAGTGGCGGGGGCAACTCGAAGGAAGCACAGAGCGTGGTGTCTCCAAGGGTCTGGGTTGAGGATAGATTGGTGTCGGTAAGGGCGAGTCCACGGGGTCAATCATACGTTCCAGAGCATAATCCGACCTGGGAGCCGTTGTCGGACGGCTTGGAGATCCGTGAGGTGAACCATAAATTGGTCTATGGGGCATTTCACGAGGACGTTCAGCGATTTGCACTGGTGTTACTTCGGCAGTTCGTTCTGGGGCCCTTGCAGCAATCACATCATGGAACCGGTCATTGGATCGGTCCAGAATTCGCTCGGTTTGGGGCTCAGGGCGCCGTTCTGGCTGTCGTGTTATAGTCCATTCTGCCCGACACTCAGTCATTCGTACAGGATGAGGCTCAATTGATCGTTCAGGCCGTCGCTCAGGTTGCTGTTCGTGTTGTCGCTCGGGCTGTGGCTCAATCTGTCTATCCGGTTGTCTCTCAGGCTGTCGTTCAGGGAATCTTTCAAGTGTACGCTGTAGAACGGGCTGTGGTAAAGGTGGTCGAGAGGGCACAGGGATCTCCTGCTCGACTTGCTGTGGTTCTGGTTGACGTGCTGGCTCAGGCCTTGGCTGAACTTCAACTGTCGGATGTATTGTTTCCGAAGAACGGCCTGCGGGAGTCTGTTGAACTCCTTCTTCCAGCTGTTTCTTCCGCCGTGCTCTCTCCCTCGAGGCCAGTATATCAATTGTGTCCCCTGAAGCACCGTGGCATCCCTGACGATTCCATTCACAGTTGCCGCATTTCTGAAAGAGATCTCCGCCGACAATAATGCAGTCATCAAAGGCGCCTTGGTTCTTGTCGCATAACTGGCATCTCTTGGCCTGAATTTCTCCTGTAGCTTGAATCATACAAGAGACCCATTTGACCCCTTTCGCCTCAGTTCGTTCGTAAATGCTCGTAAGATGTCTAGCGTTGAAGCGCCGTCCTCGGCGAATCTTGACAGGTCTTCGTATCTCCAATTCTTGGATTCCCTCAACCCATTGGTTCCAAGGCTCGATTTGTTCCACGGGTCCGATCACGTTTCCATCAGCGTCAACAACATCAACGAGGGTCTCGGCTGCCTCATTATCATGATGCTCAATGCCTTCCATACGATCATCATCATCTACTTCATCGGGTCTGTCCTCTACCGTTGCAGTGCCATTAGTAGGCTCTATTCGTGGGATCGGCCCGTTAAACGCTGAGGATAGCTCTGGCAACACTTCAGGCAGAACAATTCCTTCTGAGTCGGGTCCGAGATCGTCTGGAGCATCAGGATCCTCCCCTCTCTTTTGTCTGAAGAATCGGCGCATCTTGAACCAAATATCATGCAGCGTTTCTGCTCTCTTCTGACGTGACGCGCAGTAGTCTTGCTCAATGCGCTCAAGTCGGTTGGCCTTCTCCTCACACTCCTCAGTGGTGCGTGCCAGTTCCGCCTCGACTTTGGCGAGTTCCCTAGCTAATCGGGATTGAGATTCTTTCAGTTGACTTCGCTGCCCTGTGAGATCACTGAACTGCAACCGAACTTCATTAATTGAGAGCTGGAAATCTTTCTCGATCTTTTTATTCTCAGCATCCTTCTTGCTGCGGAGGTTAACCCAGAAATTGCGTTCTGTTTCATCCCAGATAGCCTTTTGCTCCACCTTTGGGAGAGAGTCCCAGACATCGTCCCCTGTGGCCATCTTTCGAGGAGCTCACAGCTTTCGATGCGTTTTTGTAGCGTAGGAACAGTGCTCAGAAGATAGCTTGCTCAAAATAAAGCGAGGAGAGAAGTTGATATAGAGAGCTAGGGGGAAGGGTCAGCCAGGAGTATGATTAGACGAAATAATGCGTCGAATGAAGGAGTTTGAATGCAGAGGGGATGTAGTGACAAGGCTTGGAGTATGATAGTTGTGGATGTTTAGGCGGTGGCTCGGGCATAAGAAGCATTAAAAGTCCCAAGTGCCATTTCTGACGGAGATGTCTGGTGCCGACGCGGAACGTCCGCAGTCATTTGAGCTGTTACGTGCTACGCGTCTGATGTGGAATGCATCTGAGTTAAAGCGCGTTCAGAACACGCCAAGTGGGGTTGAAAGATGTTAGATTGGCGGATGGGAATTGTTAAATACGCAAGTGGGGTTGATGTCCAACTAAAATGAGGTTAATTTTCACACTTGAGGATCAATCTCGTCCCCAGGAACTCGTCCTTGTTTTTTGTCTCTGTTCTTTTTCTTCCAGGTGTTTTTCCCGCCACCCGGTATTGATATATCCGGGGACCCACAAAATACGCGTTTTTTTTTTATCGAGGCGCTATCATTAATCCAACAGGAATGGGCTCCACTTTCCTTTATCACAATAATATTCTTGTATCCAGAAAAGGAGGGGGAATAGTATGTTAGATTGGCGGCTGGGAATGGGCTCCACTTCCCTTACTGCAATATTATTCTTGTATCCAAAAGAGGGGTTTCACCCCTCTTTGACAGACTGATAAAAGAATCAAGTCGACGATCAATAACATCACAACATTCTGGTCCACACTTGGATACACTCACCCCATCGTATTCATGCGTATCTAACATAGTACCAACCCCTCCCTGACAGACTGATCAGAAGAATCAAGTCGACAACAATAACATCACCACATTCGGGTCCACATCTTAATACACTCACCCCATCGTATAGCTGCGTATCTCACATTGTATCTGGCGTCAGTTAGCACTCGGTGGGATAGGTGCAAGGTGCGCGATGTACCGATTTGTAATGATGAGACCTGCTGGTACTTATACCACCACATAATTTAGATGGCAGTAGAAGTACCTCTTGTTCTTTGCATTTTAATTGACTATAACTAGTCAACGTGACCTAATTCCGGCCTGGTGGGCCCTTAGAAGATAATTGCTTTTGGTACGTAGGACTAGCATGTCAGCAGGTGCAGCTAAGAACAAAAGCCCGAAATGGAGCCCTCTTACGGAGGTCAACGACTATGAGAGAAGAAGAAGAGGAAGTGCCCTAAGGTGCGTAGTTTACAGTAGGCTACCTTCGGATACCATATCTGTAATATTGCAATTTGTCAAAGTAAATATCGCGGCGACTTCTATCACCCCCTAATTTAGCAGAGGAGTTTTGTGCCATTTTTTTCGTGCATTTTGATTAGCCATAACCCCTCGTCGCGACCACCGTGTAGGCCCGCGAGATGGTCGATTCGATAGCCATATTGACAAATCGCCGGAATGGCCCCACTTCTTGATATTTGTTCTCGTGACGAGTATAAATCGATGATGCCTCGACTTAACGCCTTCCCACCATCAAACCTGATGGAAGTCTTGGTTTTTGTAGAGCATGGCTCTACAGCTAGCTTCCGCTCCAAAACATCCTAATCTATGGTCCAGGGTATGTAGACGGTGTTACTAACCCTAAGAGTGCTGTCGCTGAAGCTTCATAATGATACAATAGGCTCCTAGGTATATCCTTGCTTGGTGGATGCAACCAAGAGCTGGAAATGTGGTGGGAAGGGACATTTATGCAATGAATGCAACGCTAGCGCCGGGTTTCCTTCGCATAACATTGCCATAAACAGATATCTCACGACAAACCTCGCATATATACGGAAATCTGTCCGCTTAAATATTCTAATCAGTTGTGATCAGTATGTGTAAATAATGGAAAACAGCCCTTACAATCTCTTCACGTGTGTAAAATTTTCTTTTAGTACTTTAATTTAGTTATATACAGTTAGAATAATATCAGCAACGTTTACAGAGAAAACTCTATTGCAACAATATAATAAATCAAGTGGCGAAGGTACGTTGCCAGCCCAGAGGCCGTATTACACAAATATTGGTATTGTATCGCTTGTCACTCTGAGACCTGACACCAAGCGATTAATCTGGTCATAAATCAACATTGGCCCCAACTTCAAACCTATGAAATCAAATTTCAATATCATCATTTTTATCCACCACTGCTCGCAGTCAAACTGCCAATATATCTTATAGGAGGGATTCGCCAGTCAGGAATATTTACATAGAAGGTGTGACTCTCGAGATGACCGACTCACAAGAGTTCCGCCAGCGGAATCCTGACCCTGTTATTTACCACAGGTCCAGAAATAATACGACCAATGTCTTCACTATCGAACCAATCCCTCCTAATGGAGGGTACGGATGGGTATGTACGTTCAGCGTGTTCCTCATCAACGCCCATCCCTTTGACTGGCGTAAGGCAACACCTCGGTACTGAACCCCACACGGCCCCCGCGCAAACCAAGAGTACGTAGTAGTGACTTCAAGCGTCAGCGAAACCGACCCCGCTGAAATCGTCATACAACCCATTCAATGAGCTGTCATGGATATCGAACAACTCTCTAGCCAAGCAGCCAACGTGTATGATGACAATAACTTCATTCGAGTCGACCATAGCCGCCGTGAGCAGCCGACGGATAGCATATGCCGGCCAGTCAATAACCCAGTTCCTGACCGTGGCTACAACTTCGAGCCCGTGCATCTTTCAGATTGGTCCTTTCGGATAGAGGCTTTACCCCAGAGCCACTGCTGCTATTCCAGCAGTTTCTCCCTGTTTGGCTAGTAGAAAGCTGGGTTTGCTATACGAATAGCTGGGCTAGTGATCGGCTTGAGATGCTTACAAATAGCTGCAGTGATGGACAACAGCCACAGTCGTGGCTTCTCGATTAGAAGCCAACCTCTGTTACAGAAATCTTTGTATGGATTGCGATCTTGATCTATATGCGAATACACAAGGAACCCCGGATAGAAGACTACTGGAGAACGTCACAGCTAGGGAAGCAACAGCCAAGTCATTCAATTGTAAAGTGGATATCTCTTCGCCGATTTCAGCTATTATCACGAGTTCTACGTCTCTTTAACCACACAACAATATTCGCAACTACTGGGGATAGCTTCTACAGCCGGACATTCAGCAGGGTGGATGACTCGTCTAATCACATACAACACATATCCACTACTTTCTTCAAATCAGGCACAGCTATTGCTATAGATGAGTGTATGGTCCGGTTCCTAGGAAGATCCTTGGAGACGACAACCGTCCCATCTAAACCCATTTCCACAGGCTTCAAAGTCTGGGCTGTAGCTCAACGCGGTTATTTCTTCGGTGGCTCTGGCACAGGCCGGGTCGGAAGTTCGGGCCTGCAGGTATCAGACACACCTACCGGTGGCTGCCTTCACAACTACGTCGCCAACGGCAGCAACGGCGGTTTCGAGAGCCACAGAGCACTGTTTACCTAAACCCGACCCAAGCTGTGGTTGTCGCCCTAGTGATTCTGCTGCCGGAAGCCAGATACCACGTGTTTCTCAACAACCTATTCTCTTCTTCGAACCTATTCCGTCGGCTACGTCAGCTTGGGCACGGAGCCAATGGCACAGCCCGCCGGAACTGTGGTCTTTACAGGCTGCTCGTCAAGCTCAAGCTGGTGATAATACTGCTGCTGGTAGTATTTCTTTTAACTGCCTTAAAGCAATCCCAACATCTGATAACCTAGTTAGTCAAGGAGACAAATTTTTACAGATAAGTCTTACTGATTCGACTTTGGATAGGCCAACCAGATCGCTTGGAAAGACAATGCCATTGTGTTGTTTTTATCCACCGTATTTACAGGCAATGAACGGGTTGACCGTATAAGGAAACGACCAACAACAGACCAACCTGCAGCATGGCCAATGCAGGAGTTTTTCGGTGAGGAGCCAGTCAAAGTGGTTTCAATTCAGTCTATCGCTGCTACTGGCAACGACGAAATGAATGCCGTGGATCGAGACGATCAAATGCGAGCCTCCTGGGGCCCTGATCGCCGTGTTCGTCGGGGCGGCTGGAGGGCCTTAGCTTGGGACTTCCTGCTAGAAATAGCCCTGATCAACAGCTTCATTCTGTAGCAACGAGGAAACCCACGGTGGAAGCCAGAGAAGTCTCAAGTGGAGTGGCGGCAGCGTCTTGTTAATGACCTTGTTGCAAAGTATGAGCCTAGTAGTCAGTCGAGCAGAGATTTCGGACTGGGGATGAGTTTACACCTACATTGCAACATGAATGGTTCCGTAATAGAAGTCCTGTTACTTGCATGGCTTGCAAAGGGATGCGGCTTGGGGGGATACAGTCGAAGCAAAAACATTTATCCGCAACCAGCGGCAACAGAGGGGAAATACGGAAACCTGGTATGGCTGTAAGCTATGCCAGGTATTTCTTTGTACCTCTGGAAAATGTTGAGACCTGGCATCACTTAAATTAGGCGGGGCTTAACGTACCTTGAGCTTGTGACTCTACGATTGGTTGGAATCCCCGCTCGTGACCTAGGTGTTGCCTTACGCCAGTCAAAGGGATAGGTCGATTTAACATAACGTATTTGATAAGCATGCGTGACAAAAATCTCAATCTTCAGATTTTAAATTATAAGAAAACCACTACAAACCATCTAATCAATTAGAACTACTCGCTATACTCTTCCCCAGATGTCTCAATTACTACATGACAGGTCCTTGAATTATGCCCGGCCTTGCCGCATACACCACAACGCCGACCAGCCGGTCGCTCTGACCAGGCCTGACCACCACTTCTAGATAATTCGGCCACTACCTGTGCATCAACGTCCATCTGATCAATTACTTGTAATGCATCCTCTACAGTCATGGCCCCTCCTTTCTGTAATCTAGTCCTTTTTGCCCTCCGGCGCTGGCTTAGTATCTCATTTACCTCCCCGGATATTACTTTCAGTTATAGTGGCTTTAAAAGCGGCGTAAAAGGCGGGAAAGAACTCGGTCTTATAAATGTGGTTTATAGAGCATCTGATTAGATGCTCTATTTCTCGACCATAAGCCTGTTTCAGCGGCCCAAATCACCCAACATCGAGAGGTTGAAGTAAGTGAGATGCATGAGCAAGCATACAGAGCGTAATAATCTTATTCTCCTTGCAGTATCTCTCGAAATCGACAGAGTGGTGGCTTTCGTGACCATCGAGGATCAGAAGACGATAGGAACCAACTGATCGTTTAGTTGTAGATTGGTTAAAGTACTTTAGCCACTTGAGATCCAGCTGGTTATTTGTCCATTCATTTTGGCTTGTTGGAATAACCCAATCGCCCGGGAGGTCGCATTCTCGGTACCAATTCGCAAGGTGATATTGGCCTGCACCAATGATAAATAGCGCGATCGATTGACCTTCCACATTAATCGCCTGGATTACAGTAATCCATTCCCGGTTCCCAGCCTGCACTGATTTTAGTCTTGCTTGCCTTTCTGAACCGGTGACAACCATTCCGGCCATAATGACGCCCATCATAAAGCCAGTCTCATCAAAGTTCCAGATATCATCTGATCGGATACCGTACTTCGCGATTGTGTTCTGTACCAGCCTAAACCAATCGCGGACAATGGTTGAATCTTCATATTTGGCCCTCTGGTAGTCATATCTCCGCTGAAAACGCGTCTTGAGGTCTGGCTGTCGCTTAACAAGGTTTGAGGCCTAGCGCTTACTAACCGATGATGCATCGCGGTCGGCAAGGAACAGGTTAGCCATTTCTTCAACACTACGCAGTCGCGGAGGAAATTCTCGCGAATCTAGATCGAGACCATACTGGACTATCGTCTTTTGCTCCAGATCAGATAGTTTCCGCGACTTAGGGATAATATCGCGTCGAGACTGGGAACCTTTATGCCGGCGATGTAAGGTACAGTAGTGGACTTGGTAAATCTCTGCGGCGCGTTGGATACTTAGTTTTTAGTTACTTTAAGTGCCTGAAGAGCCAGAAGGATTCTAGTTACCTTAATACTTTGTGGCGTGCTAGGCGGTTGAGAATTAATTTAATTAGATAAAGAGTGAGATGTATGAGGAATTTTGTGACACTCGCTTGTATGTGACACTGTATAAGGGGCAATTAGATTATCTCTGTAATTTTATATAGCACGAGATGGTTAATAGCGGCTGCTAAATATTATAACGACTACTAGCATAAAATAAGACTAACTTCAGTCATTCATTTAGTTAGAAATCACGAGCTTCTACGCATCGTCAGAATCCCTCGTTGACCTATGACAGAACCCAATTGACACCCCTGGGACGCATGTAGGGATAACATCCTGATCAATATATGCCCTTCAGGGATTGTCTGTTTTCCCTGTTCTTAGTCAAAGTCTATGATTGTGGTCAAAGTGTCAGGAAACGTAATTAGCCTAACGAGCGAGGTAGCATGGTGAACCTTTAGCTTCCTGGACGTAATACATTACATGCAGTTAACGTGAAGTCTCCCACAGCACTTCCTAGGAGCTAAACTCTATCAAGACACTAGTCCCCAATATCGTAGTGGCTGTCAAGCTACTACGTATTTCCTTAGGGGCCAAATAATATAATAGTATTGCAATACACTAACAAATTAACTCTTATATACGGATATCATCAACTCGACAGATACCCTTTCAATCAATCCTGTCACTCACTTATTTCTTCTTTTGGCCGGTCAAGGAGCTAATAACATCTCCGTACAGCTAAATTGCGTTAGCTTTCTGACCCATGAACAACGCAAAAGGGGGCATGTAAGAGGACCTACCAACTTGCTGACCAGGCCAAGCACACCATCGAGCAAGAGTCCGACGCTGGTGATGACCTGGAACAGAGGTGCTACAAGAAGAGTCCAGCGAGGGTTAAGCTCCTTCTTGGCATGCGGCATGTTCTCGAGCTTGTGCCTGGCGTTATCGATGGTAGCAGTGATATTACTAGTAATCTGTCGGTTTTAGCAAATGCCTATGAAAGAAGAACCTGCGATACTCGCCTCCTTCACCAACTCGGCGAGGTGGTACTCCTCAGGAGTAGCCTCACCGATTGGGGCCTTTTGCTTTGCGTTCCTCTGGATGCGGCCGTCGGGATCAAGACCTCGGATAACACCATTGAGATCCGCTAGGATCTTAGCGCCCTCCTCAATCAGAGGCTGGACTTTCCTGACAAGTTCCTCTTCACTATGCTCCTCCCTAAGCTGGGCCTCGGAAGTGCTAATATTGTCGTTTATCATCTTGCAGATGGGCCGGATTTTGTCTTGGGTCTGATCAACGTTGTAGGCCAGCGCGCTGGCAAGCTCCTTGCCTTTATTCGCCTCCACCTGCTCAGCCTGCTCACGTTGCAGCCTCTCTTCAGGAGTCTGCTCGATACCGAGATCAGGCGCATCCCAGGCCTTGGCCTTGACCTCGGGCATCTGGTTTATGGCTTCCTCGGCCTGCTTGAGAGCTTCGGGTGTCTCATCTGGCTTGCCTCCGGGGTCCAGGGCGCCAATTCCGCCGCCAACATCGGACTTTCCTGTGTCACTGATAGCACCAGTAAGACCACCAGCGGCATCCTTTAGGCGGCTAATATCCAGGCGGTCAGATTTCTTCTCAGCCTCCTGAATTGTGTATTCACTGCACTCGTCATCGTGCGATCTATGTTCCTCCTGTTGTTCCTCTTGATTTTCTTTGCCCGGATTCTCCTGCCCCAATGGCAAGGTCTTGCCGAAGACATCACAGGGAGAGCTTACAACGTCACCTGTACTATTGACATCATTGCCTACGAAGTGCTTAAGGCTGTCGATGTCTGCGATCTTGCCGATAATATTGCCAGCGTCGCCTAGGATATCTCCGGTATTATTAACGACGCCAGCAACGCTCCGGGGAACTGACTCAAGATTGACTACGATGAGGATGATAAGCACAAGGTCGGTACTAGGATAGTGAACGCACCAGGATTCTGCTGCTCCCTGGAAGCAGTGCCCTTTTTCGTGTCTTCGGACTGTTCTTCGGTGATAGCGGTAGAGTCCTTAGCTTTTGACATTATTTCAGTTGCTTTAGGATCAGGGTACCGTTGTGTTAGTTTTAAATTGCTACTGCCTCTCACTGCTGCGTACGTTGGCTAGGAATAGTATGGATTGATACTTGGGTTGGGACCGCAACCACTACGATCTGGTTCACTATCTTATACTAAGTGCGGCACCTTTAAAATAAGTTTGTTGCAATCTTCCTATAACATCAATCGGTGTCGCAACATCAATGTGAACATCACCACTCATCGGAAATGATGTCGCGCCCCACTTGGTACCGGACAAGTCTTGCAACAGCGACGCGTCATAATGGAAGCTCTAACGGTAAGATGGTGTGGCGCGATCAGCAAAATGGCATACCAACAAACTATGTGTCGTAAGAAAACGAAAAAGGAGGGATAAGACATGTCATTATTTGGTTGTTTGTGTATGCTGCATTTCATTGAGGTTGGATGTTGGATGCGGGGTAAGCCTCCATTGGTGCTCTTTTTTTGTAAGCCACGATGGGCACATTTAGGCGGACGCTGCTATCTCATAAGACACCATGGCCCTACAGAGGGGTCACGACAAGGGAATAGACCAATCAGCAGGCGCCTCACCTAGGTTTGGTTGTGATAGAAGTACCAACAGGCTGCCGTGTTATCTCTTTGAGTGCCACAAGCCTCCACTAGGGTCAAGGGAGGTATCAGCCAGAATCTGAGCCACTGGAAATATACCATCTTCCCTGGAGTAATATTTGATTCGCTCGGATTCTGGCCGATACCTCTCTTGACCGTAGTGGAGGTTTGTGGCACTCAAAGAGATAAATCGCAACCTTACAGGCTTCCCACCAGTATCTAATCTGTCTCCCTGAAACCTCCTCCCCCTGCCTTTTGCTCCTGTTGCCCTTCATGGCCTCCAACGGCAGCCTTTCCTTCCTAGCTCGAGGCTGCCACTGCTTGATACCCTTACAAGGCAATCTGATACGATCTTGCGATTCTCATGATTTATCTCCCTAT
Organism: Fusarium veterinarium; assembly: GCA_019191175.1. NCBI lineage: Eukaryota > Fungi > Ascomycota > Sordariomycetes > Hypocreales > Nectriaceae > Fusarium > Fusarium veterinarium. The sequence continues at coordinate 16,518 of JAHARR010000123.1, read as the reverse complement.
TCAAGTGATTAGCCCCTTTTCCCGCCTTCTTAAGGTCTTCTGCCCCTGATGGATATCTCCTCAGTGCCCACAAGCCTCAATTCCCGTACTGACAGCGGGTTCAGTCCACTTAAAATGCCTCAAACAAGAGGTATTTTATCGCCTACCTAATTTCGATTATGGTAGAAGTACCAGCAATTCCCGTTGTTACAAAGAGGAACCTTGCACACGCTAGACCAATAAATCAGTCTGCCCCCTTCTTGCGTTGCCGCCATCCTCCCCAACGGGGCCTCCTTCTTTGACCTTTTGACCTCACTTGGCCTTGCCGAAAGCCCTGAGGTGGAGTCCGAACTTGGAGGCGCTGCGAGCAGTGATCAAGTTTGCGATAAGCACAGGCCGTTTGGATGCTACACAGACATGAAAACATACTAACAAACCAAACAAGATAATAAGAAGTAACACAGCACAGCCTCTGATAGACAGACCAGGCTTCAGCCGCTGAAGATGGGACGCTGAACACTTGGAAAAGTTGGCGTTCAAGCAGGCCTGTCGCAGGGACAAGCGAGGCTGGGGAAAGTGGCAGGGTGTAGGGACTGGTGAGGTTGAGTTTGTAAGGGGTAAAAACGAGGGGAATAACAATGTAACGAGATACAACGTTGTGGGCCCTATGAGGCGTATCCTCCCGGGCGGAATAAATTCATTCATTCATTTATACCCAATCGCAGCCTACCAAATATCTTGCTAATAAAGACAATGGGCCCTAGTAAACAGTCTCAATCGTCCAACTCAATCTCCCCTTTCGTTATTCTTCCAACATATCGACTTCTGGTGTGCGAGTTATGCGGATTTGCAACCCTCCCTAACGAGGACAACACACACCTTAGAACAAAACACAACGATATTGCTCTAAAGTGCCGGAGCAGGTTGGTAGACGCGTTATCTTCGCACCTTTGACTACACTAAGATTGATTTAAGCGATAAGAGGGATCTCCCTAAGGTATTCCAAGCGGCCGAGCCTTGGTCTGATCATTCCAATACCAACATTTGCTGCTGATTATAACGGCGAGATGAATCACGTTGACCTAGGCGATCAGTTGAGGGCATACACAATCTATGAACACTGATTTCGCCGTGGCCCTTGGCAAGCACGTCGTTGGGGCTTCCTTCTTGATGCAGCACTTACGAATAGCTCTATCTTACAGCTCGAAACGCCGTGCCCTAACTGGAAGCTCTACACAACTCAAAGACTGGAAGGAATGCATCTATAACGCGATTTTTAACACATGCACAAGAAAGCCGGACAAGGAAGAGGGTCAGGTCAGGGAAGGAAGAGGACATTGAAGATCTAGAAACACAGCCAAAACACATACAAAGAGATATGAACCATGTCAACAGGGGCATCAAATCGGATTGCCTAGCTTGCAAAGGCTTCAAGCAGGGGCAACCCCATCAGCTAATAACGCTGGGACTACGGCATAACCATCTGGGCGACTACCTGGACTTGCGTGTACCGGAATGCACGGGCCAGCGCTGGCCATCCAATGCTCACCGATTGCCGCTCCCATTTCCGCTGCACCCTGGTCGCTTTTCATCACCTCAAAAATAATCATCTAAACTTCAAGCCTATCGCAACGGCGTAGTCTGGCTTGGAATCAATTCATACTTGGTATATAATATCACCTAAATGCTATATTTCTATACATACTATAATGTGGCACTTTACTGTATTGGTGCAAGTCGTTTGGCCCCCCAGATAATGTTTGAATTGTGGTTAGGCAGGCAAAGTCGTTGCTGAATTGTTGTTAGGCTTCCCGTAATGCTATGTGCCGCTGCCACGGCTTATGTCGAGAAGGTGAATGGGGATGCCGTTGAATGCCCGTAATCGCCTAGACGTGATGATGCATTGGTGGGTGGGACGTAATGTAGTTGAATCCCATCGTCATTGAATCTCCTAGAACGTCGACCTCCTTCAAACGAACGAAATTCGGGGTTACCGAACGACCGAGGAACACTACCTTCAGGCTCGTCTACAATCAGCATACAGTTGCACTCCCTGTGCCGAACGAGGAGCAGCAGCCTGTTGAGCACAACGAATTCCATCTTCAGCTTGATACTGTAAACCACCGGCTTGTATGTCGTTTGGATCTGGAAGTGGTCCAGATATTGAGTAAGAAGAAGGCTTATGTCGAGCAGCACAACCAAAATGTTGACCATTATGAGGTGTCTGATCACCTTGCGCTCCGTGGCCCTTCTGACCGCGAAGATGGGCTGGAGTCCGTGGGCCGCTTCCCAGATGTAAAGACCTGAGATGACGGACTCTTGTATAGAGAATCCAGCGAGTTGTATCCGCTCATAGATCTCGAACGCGGGAAGAAACCGATCGGAATTTCGTGTATTGCTGCCGAGGAACAGAACTGTAACCGGAATGTGAAGGATGCAAAAATTCGTGACAATCATAACCAGGATCCAGCGAGTCTTTGCTCTATTTGCAATGATAAGATGCAGGCGGGAGTAGAGAACGACAGACTGGCCAGTCACCATAGCATACCATCCGACACATGTCAATACAGCCAGTGGGAAGTTGGGCCCCAAGCTATAGTAGCGAAGCAATACCACTATCGAGTGAAGCACGATTCCCACCGTTGCCGTCAGCATGCTCCAGAAATACAGGCTGTCGTGTCGCTTGAAACGATCCAGAAGTGAGATCAGGATTTCGACGCAATTGTAGCACGCAACCGCAAAAAAGCCGGCGATGGTCATGTTGATCGCCAAAGGCGCCGTGATGGGACCTGTTTCGCCGACCATCTTGGCTGCCGCAGGACCTGGACAGGGCTCTTCAAGCTGTTCATCATATGACGAGAAAAGTGAGAGAAACAAACAAGGAATACGACAAAAAAAATTTTAAAAGAAAAGTTCACGTTCATGAGATGAGGAAATACGCCGCAGATGTGCACCCCGAGCTTCGGTATTATGAAAATGACAGTCATGTATAGGAGTTTACCTCGTTCCACCATTGCAGCATTCAAATTGCTCCCCACCTTGGAGTCGCCGAGAGAGATTAGTTCCAAGGTTCTTAGCTAGCTGGATAACCCCCCTTCAAGCGTAAATTTGTCTAAATGACTCTAAAGGAGTGTCATTGGCCGGTATTGCCGAATCTAACTAGCATCCAAGACAATCCAGGCAAGCCATCGTCACCGGGCTAAGCCACAGGGGATTTTAGTCAACGCCATTCATTCTTGACTAAAGACAAGAGCAGACGGGTTTCCCAGGCGAGCCCGCTTGACCGGGACTTGACCGGCATTTACCGGCGGGGGCCAATGGGAATCCCTTTAAAGTTTCTCTGAAGCTCAAGAAGCTTGCCATGGGGAGATCAGACAAACTTTCCCCTCACAATGAGATAAATGAACAAGCCCCCCACCTTCGTATTCGCCTGTCAAGCGAAGGAGCTTACGCAAGGTAAACCTATAACAGATAAGAGTAGCAGTCCTGCTCAAAGCCAGCTTATCTGTTATGATCACAGCACTCATTCAGGTACTACCTCGCCGAAGGCAGCCGAGCAGGCGAATGATCATTAAGGGGCGTTTTCGCTGTTGAAAGCACGCCAAATGAAAAGCGCCTCATTGCCAAATTACTACGTAATATGTCATTACGGAGTGTCGCAATAAGCGTACTTGTAACGACAGCAGCAGCAGTGTGTTGGTTGATTGTTGTCTAAAGTGCGGGGTACTCCAGCCCACAGCTTTTGCCTGAAGCACACAGCCTGATTCCTAAGTGCTGTTTCCTGAGGCTCATTGAGAACATGCCTAGTCTGCGACACGGACGCTGACTACTTTGACCACGAAGGGGGCCCATAGGGACACGGGTACCCGTGGGCATTATGTAAGCGGCGATGGCTAACGCGAACACGTCGCGTGCCCGCCTCGAATTTCCCTACAGTCTCTACGCTACTTTCCGATATTCGTCCGCAGCATGGTGGAAGATGGGGTCGAGCGGAACGGCTGCTCGTTTCCAGATGACTGTCTCCCTTCTGAACGCGATTACACATCCCGAGATGCCGTATTCAAGGCCATTAATAGTTGGGCAGCACCACGGGGCTATGCCTTTCAGCGTTCATCATATGTCAATCAAATCAATTTTGGTCCCGAAGTTGATTTGATTGACAGCCCTCGAGCTCAAAGTTGATTTGTTTAATTTGATTGATACCCTTTTCAATTCCGTGAGTGGAGACCCCTACCCGAAGTCATCCCCCTCGTGTGCACCAACACTCAGCTGCCCACCCAATTACCTAACCTTACTCCACCCTGCCTGGCCCAGTTCTTGAGGCATTGAACATGTTCCAATGTATCTGCGCCCATCGAGAGCCTCTGAGAAGTCAACGTCAGCTTCGCTAGGCTGGATTGTCTCTCATAATCGCTCGCCATCGCTGGAATAGCAAAGACATCCAGGGCAAAGCTGCTCAGTGAAGGAAACGAAGCCCTGTGGTCTCTCCACCATTGGATAGCATCCTACGTATCCTGTGGCTCGAGGCGGAGGTACCTTTCGAGCTCGCCGACACTGCCACCCGTCGCAAACGCTTTCTTTGTCATGCTATTAATCCACTGAGTGTACTGGTCATCCTCTTGATCCATCGTCCTTGGCGCTGCGTCGTACTTCATTGTTTCCTCGCACAGTCCCTGGTTCGCGTCGTACCAACGGGTGAAGTAATCTTTGATTCCAGCCTTGGCATCCCGAACCCAAGCGAGTTGTTCCTTAGAGACCCAAGTGGCCTCTAACCAGCTGATCCCGAACCTCGGATGAAGAATGATCGCTGCCGTAAATAAGCGAGATTCTCCGAGTTTATTGTAATACTTATTTAGCTTCTTCTACCTGTTGTTAATTGATGCCTAGATATAGGCTTAATGGTCTGCTGGTAATGTGCTCTTTTGCAATATCTTGGATGCTGATTGCTTCTCTGCCGTAGAATATTTAGCCTAAGAATATAGTAATAAGGCAGATCCTATAAATCTCATGGGTTAGCTCTGCTGCAGTAGTATATAAACCTTATCCTTGTTAAAGCAGGCAGGTTACGAGGAGGAAGGAGTATCCTCGACGGACGGCATTCTTGACCGTGTTATAGACACGGTTAACACCGCTCGTGACATTGCTCATGTTATCTGGAGCGTCGGCTGGAGGAGGTAATGACACCTCACCCTTTGGGATTTGCTGACTTTACTGGAATATTGGACCCATCTCACGCTTCATGATATCCGTCTTTATCGGCAACGCACTTCGGATTCCAACAAGTTTTCAGGCCTCACCATCTCACTCACACAGTGAGTGGCTACATTGCAATGAGGTGCATCATAGGAAACGCGCATGACTATATATAGGCGTCTCCTAATGTTATTGGCAACAGTCTCAATGAGACTATAGCAACACACCTTGTACATCTGCTGAGCGATCATGGTATGGCATATGCTGAAGTTGTGAGGAACGAGTTGTAGTTTAGTTGTAGTAAAGGGATAGATTCTAGACAACGAAGGGATAGAGGAAGCTCAGGCAGTAGTAGTAGATAGCTTGGAAGTTTCAAGAAAAACATGTCAAACGCATGGCTATTTAGTCTATAATGGGGAGTTGTTTCGACATGGCAATCAGAAATCCTCGTTGAGTGATGCCGAAATCGATATCTCTAGCTAACACCCTGTACTTTAGGGATCGAAAACCGAACTTTGGCCATTGCAGTTTTTGTATGCGAAGCCTCACCTTCGGAGACGTCAAGACGTAGCCGAGCGAAGGCTATCAACGCCTAGGTGAAGCTGCTGAGCTTTTGCCGTCAGACCTTGCCGGCAGTTTCTAGAATGCCTCATCTCCTGGGCTGGTGATGTGTGACTAATGGCTAAGCGACAAGGTCATGATAGCATTTGCACTTGGGTATTTTCTCAAACTAACTCTATTGGATCCCTGTTATTGGACCTTGTAGAAATTAGGCTAATAAGCAAGGCATAATTTATTAACAAACCACTTTGCTTAACAGAGCGTCGAAATTAGCTAGAGCTAGCCTAAATTTCATCCAGTAAAGAACCTGGATACGTCAGTTATGAGAACTCTCCACCTGAGTGAAGCTTTTTGCCGGAGACTTGCTGCCTGTGACGCTACGATGCTTACACTGCAGATCTTCGATCTCTGCCTTGAGCATTTGGGTTGTATTCCCCTCTTCCTCAAGTATTCTTTGAGTTAAAGTTAATCTAAGACGATTATCCCTAGTACGTTCTTCAAAACCTTCCTGCAGTAAGCTTTTCTTTGATTTTATTCCACAACTCGGCTGTCGTGATTATGGATTGAAACTGTCTACTAGTCACCTCTTCTTGAATTGAACCGATGTCTGGGACCGAAAGATAGAGTATTTCCTTTTATCATAGGAAGCATGTATTATCGCATTATAATCATGGTCTCCCTAGCTCATTATGGTTTATAAGAGGCTTGGATAAGTGCCTTGGGGAAACTCGTTTTTGCAAATGCAGGATTACCTGACCTTCATGTTAATAGATGTTGATATCAATCCGGCTATGGTCCGAAAATCGAAAAACATCTTTCTAATTGCCGATTTTTCAAACCGCCACAACTATCGCGTTACCCCTTTTCTATGTATCATACGCTCAAGAAATTATGACTAATTACCCCAAACCAGCCATCATTAGGATGAGCGATTTCAAGATGAACGAGTATGCTCGTCTGGTAGGTGGTGCTGAGTTGGAACTGAAAGAGGAGAATCCTATGACTGGATTCCGTGGGGCCTCACGTTATTACTCACCCTGCTATAAGGAGGGCTTTGCTCTGGAATGCCGGGCTATCAAGAGGGTACGAGAGGAAATGGGTCTCACCAATGCCATCGTCATGATACCCTTCTGTCGAACAATCAAAGAAGCCCGAAAGGTGCTAGACGTTATGGAAGAGAATGGTCTAAAGAGAGGAGAGAATCGTCTCAAGGTCTATGTCATGTGCGAGATTCCACCCAATGTCACCCTAGCCCGAGCTCCACCAAGCACTTTTACGGCTTCTCCATTGGATCTAACGACCTGGCCCAGCTCACACTCGGTGTAGACCGGGACTCGAGAGAGTTGGCGAGTTTGTTCAACGAGCAGGAGGAGGCTGTCAAGTGGATGATTGCTAGAGCCATTGAAGTGGCTCGTCGGGAAGGATGCAAGATTGGGCTATGTGGAGAGGCACCGAGCAATCATCCTGAGTTTGCTAAATTCTTGGTTGATGCGGGAATTGATTCTATCTCTGTCAGCCCGGATCGTTTTGTTCAGGTTATAAAACACGTGGTGGCGAGTGAACGGGGCTCCTAAATATATATGTAGTTATCATTAGTGATATATATTTGTTAGTAATAGTCGAGGCAGATCAATTTTACTCTGTCATCGTATATCTGATTTGTTTGTAGATCCATTGAGCATTGACAGAGTACTGACTGCTATAAGAGACATTTCAAGCCGTAAGAATGAACTTTAGGCAACTAACACAGGTACCATCCAGGACCACCTAATGCATAACCCCACCTAATGCATAACCAAAATTTCGCTCCTCCCATACAAAATCCAAATTTTGATGTCTATAAAAATAGGCCCGATTCTCAATTAATAAATGAGGCTTTGGAGAAAGTTTCTAGAAAATTACTCAAACTTTACTGTCCGCGTGGTTTTTTGACCTCCCGACCGCTGCGTGTGCGCTGGCAGTGCTTTGTTACGACCATAAAGTCATCACTTTCGTCCCCTGACCTGACACCCACCTCAATCACCGACTCGACCTCCTCATCCACGTCCACCTCAATTTCTGCCTCTTTTGAGTCAGGGAGAGCTTCTCCAGTCGTTAGATTCTCCGACAGAGCCATGAATCGTCGGTTCGGGTTTGGTACTGCCTTTCCTTTCTTCCCTCGCCGCACCTGGGCCATCTGCTCCTCGAGGCCAGTAATCCGCGCATTCTGAACGGCCACCTTCATCTCTAAAGCTTCCAATCCCTTTGCGATCTTATTGTACTTCTGCCTGGTCGGACGGCTTCGGTGTTTGGCCATTTCCCTCACTTGCCGACTCGTTTTCGGCGTATCATCTGAGTGCAGTTGAGGAGGGCTCGGCGTCTTGAACTCTTCTAGCAGTTTTTCTTTGTCCGGCTGAATTTCAGGATGTGTTAGAGCCTTATGATGATTTATAGGCCAATTTCCAGTAAATCTCCAGCCGGATAAGATAATATCTTTCCTTATGCCTGCCTCCCTGGCTTTCGCGTATGCCCGGATAAAGTTGACTTTGTTAACCGGCGCAGAATCGGTCAAACTAGCCAGCATTTAGAGTTCTTTCCGGTACGCACCTTTGATGACATTAAAAATCCCATTATCTAATGGCTGCAGACCATGGGAACAATGTGCTGGTAAGTAACAGCAGTAGACGTTGTTCAGAAAGCACGTAGCCATCCACTCGTCCTGACTGCTCGTCAGCGACCCTATAGCGGGTGACTCAGCGGCGAAAACTCCGAAATGCTCACCTGCGCATGGCTCCCGTGACCGTCAAGGATAATGAGTCTCGCATCCGATGCATCACGAGGCTCCGTTTGTGGTAGATAAACGTCCTTCAACCACTCGAGAGCAATATGGTTGTCTGTCCAGCCGTTCGGGGATGTGATGTAGTGCCAGTCCGCTATCAATTCGAATTCGTTCAGAAACCACTGCTTCTGCAGCTCTTTTCCTTTAAAGATAATTCCCGGTTTCAAAGCACGACCAGTTGCGGTGACAGCCTCAATAAACGAAGTCCAGGTGCGCGACTGAATGCCTTTCAACATCGCCTTCTTCTTCGGGTCAGAGCTCCCAATCACGAGGCTGTCCAGGCCTCGTGGACAACCAATTAGCTATGCCCTATAAAAGCCTATAGAGTACTTATAGAAGACTTACCAAAACCAACCATTATGCCGCCCTCGTCTACGTTAACTGTGTTCTCAGGCTTGATCCAGCCGTACTCGTTCTCCCTGATATCGAAGTACCAATTGACCGCCTTCGGAGTAAAGCCGTCAAATCTGGCGGCTTCTTGACGTTTTCCAATCTTGGTAGATAGTTTTGGGTGACGTTTGACGAACCTGGTGGACCAGTGCTTGCCCAAAGGTTTGTTATCGCCTTGTTGTTGAAGGATGGCCTCGACACAGGCGCGGAGCTGGCTGTGCGAGGGAGCATAGCCCAGGGACTCTTATCGCAGCACCCAACGAATAAGCGTCTCCTCTTGGCTCTTTGGAATACGCTGGTGGGCCTGGATACGTTCATTCCTGGTTGCTTGACCGGAACGTCGTCTCGAAATGGTCCACTGAGGTACTCCACGTTTCTGGGCCGCCTCATTCTGTGAGAGGCCTCTATCGGTGGTGTCGAATATAGCCTCAGATACGTCATCTTCGGTATAGTTACGGCGAACCATTACGGAAGGAGTTGCGGCGAGTAAATTAGGTAAAAGTTCGGCTTGAGTGGATGGAGTCGCCTAGGGTACATGAGGTGATATGCGACAAAATCCAAAGGGCTAGAGAGCCAGGCTACAGGGCGGAACAGGAAAAATTCAAGCCGATATGAAAGTTCAATAAAAAAAGTAATATAGTGCAGGTCTTCGTTCGCGAGTATCTTTATGCCTGGCCGAATATAATGCAATTGAAAATTTGGATTTTGTATGGAAGAAGCGAAATTTTGGTTATGCATTAGGTGGGGTTATGCGTTAGGTGGTCCTGGATGGTAACTCTCCGGAGGAAATGATCTTTTACTGGCAAATTGCATGTGACTCAGTGCTTGACAGATGCACCTCACATACAACCATACTTGTGATGAATGGTACTAGAATCATATTAACTATTACTTAAAACACTGCGAATAGGAAACGTCATCACCACCAGTCTCGTTGGATCGACTCAACACTTTCTTTCACTAGTTTTTCCGACGCCTTTACCGCAACCTCCTCACCAGCATCCAAAGACAACGGAACTGAGCTCAGAATTCCCTTTCTTCCAATGACAGCAGGGATGCTGAGACAACATTCATACTGCTCTTGAAAGTGACTAACGGGGTATACCTTATGCCTGTCCAAGATAACAGAACAGCATAAATTAGCAGCGACTGAAGCGATCCCGAACGGCGCAGAGCCTTTACCCCGTATAATACTTTGCGATCGATGCTTGCAGATTAGTTTAATTCTATTGCGATCAAGAGCATTGAACATTTGTACGTCAGCATTAGGGACCGCGCCAATGCTTGCTGAAGACCAGGTGACTACTTGGTCTTCCCCGTGACGGCCTACGACGAATGCATCTACAGCAGACGGTGATACCTATAATGGTGCTGTATTAGAGAGATTGAGACGTTTGTTAGAGTCGCGGGTACTCACCAAAGCACGAGATGCAACCATCCCACGAAGTCTATAAGTGTCGAGAGTAGTACCGGTGCCGATGACCTGAGACGGAGGAAGTCCCGCCATGTCTTTGGCGATGGATGTTAGCAAGTCAACAGGATTTGCCACAACCAGCAAAACCGTGTCAGGTCGGAAAGGTTTCATCGCCTCCATCACCTCACGTATCATCGAAGTGTTCCGAGACGTATAGTCAACCGTTGTCTGCCCTTGAAAGAACCATAAGCCTGTAGCAAAAGCAAGTATACTTGGACGCTTACCTAACGTGTGTTTAGATGCAGCGGTTATGACCACAAGGTCGCTCTGAGCGGCCTCACGATACGTGGCTGGACGTACACGTGTACTGCTATTAGTACTGTAGATGACATCGGAGAGGTCTTCGATCTGAGCATTTCTCAGATTGAGTTCGAGGTCGACGAGAAGCAACTCGCTGGGGATAGAATTCAATGCAAGGTTATAAGCGACGGCACCGCCGACTTCGCCGACGCCTACAATCGCTACTCGAGATGCTGAGCCCATTGTGTGCAGTTGAATAACTCGGGGGATTGATCTCCCATCGTGCATAAAAATGTGCCGTGTTTTATAAAGTTCAAGAGATGAGTTTATGACTTGCGGCGTAATTAGAGTTTGCGGTGTTCTGATGGTGTTCTGATATCTGATATTAGTGGCTGTCAGAGTAGCAAGCAGTGTTGCTAATAATATAAACAATACGATATTGCCAATATGGACCCCCTCGTAATATTATTGTACTGTCAAGGGGTGCATATTGTATTACCCAATATGAACATGGCTCATATTGTATTTATTACCAAGAACCCAATATATTGGCAGTGTGACAATACACCCAATATATTCCACGTGACCCCATCACTAAACTGCTTCTGCACAAATCTCGTCGCCAAGTCGACTGAAATTGACGATTCTCTTCGTTGTGACCATTTTACCAAATGGAGGCGCTATTGAGGCATGGCGGTAAGTCTGTCTCGGCTCCACCATGACAAAGAAAATGGGCAGAGGCGACGATGGCCAATGTCGGCAGGGGAGGTCCAGCCGAACATGGTTAGTACCAATCGTACCTGCCCTGATGCGTGGAAACAACGCGTGGCCATGTTTTAACCAATAAAATGCCAAGTATCCCTGTCGCTAGTATAGGGTAAGACCTGCCCGCTACTCAAGAGGCAATTTCACCCCAGGACAAACATCCCAATATAAATAATATATTGTCAATATGGACGCCCTTATATTATATTGTCGGAATATCAAAATCTTCATATCATATTGTCACAATATGAGAAAGCCCATACCATATGGGTTATATTGCAATATACTACTTTATTGCCATATTATTAGTAACACTGGTAGCAGGGGAGGGTTACACGATAAGGGAGGTGTTATGATAGTTGTAATACGATTATCTGCAGGAAGCCACGATAAAATCAGATTATGGCTCGTTCTGTGTTTTCTAATGGGGTTATAAAGGTATTTTAAGAATACCTTCACTGGCGGTTATATGCGGTTGTAGTACTAACCGAGGTCCCTGATCTGACTGATGCACCATTGCACGGTCACCTTGAGTTTCACGTATCGGAACATTATATTACGGTCTTCCAATAGCCAAATGACCCAATCAATATAACGACGCCAGTGTAAGCTTATCTTTGGCGCATAAGTGGATCACTTCACATGCGAGTTAGTTGGTAATGGCCTGCACAATGACCAGAACTGACCTCTATTCTAAATATAGTTTGGAGGAGGCAATGCAATTGTATTACGAGATCTGGAGATTGGAAGCACTCCAGTCAAGTATAAAATGCCATCTCAAGCAGCCATGCGCTGACTTGATCATCATCAATAGCATCCGCTAGCTATCATAAGATTCAATCAATCGTTACACATCAACACCATTGTCATCATGAAGGTTATCCCTCTTCTCACCACTATGGCTGCCATCACAGCTGCTACTCCAGCTCCTAAAGGCTGTACGCCTGGAACCTACTCGTGCACGCCCGACCTCAAGGGCTGGCAGGTCTGTAATGTCGACCGCACCTGGGTAGTGAGTCTCTCCGTTCCATGGCGGTCGATGACAGGAAAAGCTTATCCGGTTTTTAGTTCGCCGGTGTCTGTCCCCCGAAGACGGGTTGCCTGTTTAACAACCAGAACGGCTCGCCGTATTGCGTGCCCCCTGGCTTCCATTTCTGATGGGGTTGCATTGCCGCGTGGTTGGGAAGAGTCGTTTTCTACTGCTTTTGTTGATTCTGTTCTTTACTTAACCCTTGGTGCTTACTCAGTGCGGTATACGAGGGCGCTGATTAGTGCATCTTGATGTCAATCCTTTGCTGGTGACAATGTGGATATAGTGCCAGATCTTTGTAGATAGGCTCGTTCTTTAATGTATCTTGACTTTTGCTTTGTCACATAATAATGCCCTGGATTGTAATGTCTAGTATATGCAGTGAAAGAGATACCTATTAATAGCCTAGTGTCTGAGTAAAAGCAAAGATGCTAATAAGTTGAATCCCCAAGTTGCCAGCCTCAACAACTAATGATACAGCCAGGAAAGAATATGCACATTCCCCATCGGTTAAAACCAACTCCATATCACCAAAAGAATCCGTTTAGACAACCTTCTCGTACTTGTAATGTGTATCAACAACAGTCTTTACTTCAACAGTTGTGTTCTCGCCAGTCTCTGCGACTGCATGGGCAACCACGTCATCCCCATATGGCCATTCCCCTTTCATCTTGTCCGGCGTGTCATACTCTGCATAATCAAGAGGATCAAGCAGCTTACGCGCTGCATTGTTTGCATCAGCCCGGTGAACAAAAGTCCCCTCTATTTGCATCTCCTGCACGCAGCCGGTTCGATCTTTATTGTAGTCGATGATGGTCTGCGTCACGTAGTAAAGCGAAGGTATTCCCTGGGGTAACATGATAGATCCATCGCTGTCTCCCAGAAGCTGTTCGGTGTTGGGTGTAGCCTGGATAGAGATCTGGAATACCTGACCTGCAGGAGCCTTAGTGTAGACCAGAACTCCATTGCCATAAGCCCAGTCTCTAGTGTGACTTGAATGTACGGCGTACTCGATGAAGTCTTCCGGTTCGTATCTCAGCGTATGGAGGACCCTGAAAGCCGAGTCTTTGGCGGAGTCGAGTGTCGTACGTGTGCCGAGAATGTAAATGGATCGTTTGGCCCCCGAAGGGTCTAGATGGAAGTCGATGACTGTTAGGATGACATGGTAGAGGAGTTCGGAACTGTTCGACATGATGAAGAACTTTCAAGTAGATATGAGGTATTTAAACAGAGAAGATGGTTTTTTTAATGAATAAGTCAGGTTTAATGACCCAAGAGCGCTCGAAGCGACTGAAGGGTCGACGTGAAAATATAGCCATATTGTCTGATGTGCATTTTGAAATCAGAGAAAGCGTATCATCATAGTACTTGGGTAGGGCCTAGAGATCGGCCCCCCGTGCTTTCGTTACTACCTTCGGTATCCGTGCCTCAAGCACGGGGGGTGCGCTGACAGGGAAAAGGGGCTGCTGACAGGGAAAAAATTTAGGTACCTCAATTTGGCTGCAAAACCCGCCAAATTTTTGTAGCTTCTTTATATGCATGTCCCCGTTTCCTACACCTATGATGCCTACAATTATTTATCTACCGCAACACCACAGCCTCTATTGACGTCACCACCTCAACAACAAATATTAAATCAATCACAACTATTACAATAGTACTTCAATTAATAAAAGAAATATGACATCTGAAAGCCCAGAGCTTGCTTCATCAGCACAACAAATATATATCAATCCTGAGACTGGTTTACCACGAATTTCCCGCTTCACGGACTATAATATTGAAGAACGCACCATCGCAGCAAAGGCATTATATCTAGAGGGCTTTTATCCCTCTATGAGAGCCGCTGCACAAGCATGGAAAGCCAACTATAAGAGACTTCGCAGTAGGATCAGCGGCCATCATCCTGTAAGAGATAACGGCGGCAACAGGACGTTATTCAGCAAGGAAGAAGAGAAAGCTATACTCGCCTGGTGTTGGAGGAGAGTAACACAGGGGCATCACATACAACAACGCACACTTCGTCAGTATGCGAATTCCCTGCTTAAGGCTACACATCGTGAGCCTCATGCCTCAAGATTCTGGGCTCGCCGCTTCCTCAGGCGGTATCGTGAAGTCTTTCATAGGAGAAAGAGCCGTACTCTCGCTGCAAATCGCAAAGCTATGGCAGACCGAGCCGATGTCGAAGAGTGGTTTGCAAAATGGACAGAATTTTTCGAGGGAAACGACATCAACTTCGATAATGTCTGGAATTTCGACGAGACCGGCTTTATAATAGGATATCTAATGAACGGTATTATGATATGGACTTTCCTCGATATCGACTCCCCTCTGTTAACTGATACACATACGACTATTAATATGACTATCGTGGAGTCAATATCTGCAACAGGAGGAATCATAGCCCCGTTTGTCATCATGCCCGGCGTACAGATTCCCTCCCGTTGGGTGGATAATGACCTAGACGAGCAGGCTACGATAGTCACAACACCAAAAGGCTATATCGACAATATCACGGCACAGGACTTCTTTGAACACTTTGAGAGACTTACCCGGCCTCAAAATACATCAGATCTTCGAGTTATTCTTTATGATGGATGTGAAAGTCATTTCACCAAAGAGCTTTATCAGAAAGCTCTAGATGCAAATATTATCTTATATCCCTTCCCTCCTCATCTGACACATATACTTCAGCCGTTAGATGTTGGATTATTTAGTACATATAAGCATTGGCATCGGGAAGCCTTACTCAGGGAAATCGCTGACGGTGCTACGGACTTCAATAAAGCTGACTTTATGTTTCATTTACAGGAGATTCGCCGCAAAGCTACTAAGAAAAGTACTATCATCTCATCGTGGGCGAAATCCGGCATCTATCCTCTTGATCCCTCCGTTGTTATCAACAAAATGGTCAATCCTCTTTCATCCCTATCTTTAGAGGTTGCTGAACGTGATCTTCCCGGCTATATCACACCAGGGTTATCCCAACCACAGCAGTGACTTTCGCGATGATTCAAATGAAGAGGAAGTTGGCGAATCATCACGAGATATACATCAAAATACTCATCGCAACGAGGGGATTCCAATGATGCCCTCCACGCCTCCAACGGTTATCTGGAACAATGTCAACACACCTCAGCTTAATCTACGGCAAATCAAGCAATACGAAGGTTATGTGGCCCTTCGTATTGAATCTTCAATATCCTCAGGCGTGCCTCTGATCCCAAGTGTGTTACATGTTAACGAAAAAGTGCGAAAAGCACACACAACCCTTGCCTTGAACGGTATCACAGCTACTCAGGAGATGCGCCGTTTGAAGGAGAAGAGCCTACGACGTTCAGAACGGGACGAAGGAACTATTATCATAGCAAATTACGGGCTAATTACAGTTTATGATGCCAGACTTCGTGTCGCAAAGGATCAACATAATAGACGGGCAAATCAGGATGCAGAGCTTCGTCGTTATTATGCCAAGGAGGTCAGAGACGAGGCTGTATATCTACGGCGGTGGCTTTTCTCTGTAAGGAAGCTACTACGGTCATCTTTGAAGGAATATCATCCTATTGAACAACATAGGAGTCAACCTTCATACTCACAGGAAGTGAGGCCATTCACAGTCAGTGAATTCTTCATCAAGACTCAATCCGAGCTTTGTATCAAGTCTACGGAGCTTCTAGCTACAAGATATTATGCCCACCGTGAGATGCACGCAAAGATGAAAGAATCCAAGCTATTGGCCAAGCAAGCAAGAGATGCACAGCAAGAACATATACCTAAGATCTTCCCTTTTTACTGGAATCCTCCATTCCTTCTTCCTTTTGACTATAATATTAATATAGTCAAAGATGCAGTCGATTTGATAGCCTCACCTTCGAGAAAACAGCGTGGAAAGCAGAAAGCGTTGTCTGTTGATGATGATGAATTGGATATCGATGAAAGTGAAGATGATGAAGAGATTGAAGAAGAAGAAGAAGGAGAAGGAGAAGGAGAAGGAGAAGGAGAAGGAGAAGGAGAAGGAGAAGGAGAAGGAGAAGGAGAAGGAGAAGGAGAAGGAGAAGGAGAAGGAGA
>JAHARR010000122.1:0-92447 GCA_019191175.1 Fusarium veterinarium | reverse complement strand
TACTTGATCATTAAGAGACGTGACACTTCGCATCGCTCAGCATCACGCCCTACGTTATCTGCAAACATAAACCTAGTGCGGACTAGTTTACCTGTTTGGAAACCCACCCGTCACATTATCGCAGTTTATTTCACTTAACCCTTTCTATTTCCTCCTTGCTTTACTTACCCCTTATGCCAGCGGTTAGTCCTTACTCTAAACCTTCCTTTAATCTTTAACCCTAACCCTCTTAGCGCTACCGCGCTACACCTGCCATGCACACCGCCTCCGGCGGACTATAATCCCCTACTCTGCCTTACTGCCCTCCTCTTTACCTACCTACATACTACTTTATATACCTCTTATGTCAGCAGTTATTAGCTACTATTATAATTTTTCCTACTTTCTATTTTATATAACCCTAACTATAATAATTAGCTATCTATATTTATTCCCTCTTTTTTACCTTACCTAGCTTATTAAATATAAAATTGCAATATACTATATTATATCCTTCTTTATTTATTTATTCTTATACTTTCTACCTTAATACTAACCTAACAGCGCTATCGCGCTGCACCTGCCATGCACATCGCCTCCGGCGGATTAGTCATAAAAAGTCTTTATTTTACCACTCTAGTCCTACTAAATAGCTAAATAATTAAATAAACTCTTACTCTATTTTACTTTCTCTTATCTTAACCCTAACCCTTAAACTTTATATAACCTTAACCTTTATATTCTATAGAACCCTAACCCTTAGATTTATATGCATTTTATACTATTAGTTACCTGCTGTTAGTTCTTTCTTCCTCTTTTACCTTTTTTATATACTTTACCTCTTTAAATAACTAATTCTTAGCCTTTACTTTACTCTCTTAACTTTAACCTTTCTTTTCTATATAAGTAATTTATAACTTTTCTCTATTTATCTTTTTTTATATTATCTTAAGTTCTAGCTTTAAATATATTTAACCTTAGCCCTCTTTATATTACTAGTCTTTATATTCCCATTTATACTTACCTCTAATTACTCTTATGTTTATTATTTCTTCTTTCTTACTTATACTTCTTTTCCTTTAACTTTATATTATTCTCTTTTTCTATTATTTCTTATTAAATCCTTGGCTTTTTATTATCTATTTTAGCCTATTATCTTTTTTTTTTATTTTTCTTTTTTAACTTAGAGTCCCCTTTTTCCTTTTAATTTCCTATCTTCTAACTCTATTTCCTTTGTAGTAAGTAGTCTTTATACTCTCACTACCCTATACTATATCACCATTTCTAATCCCAATTCCGTCTTTCTTTTATCTATATATATATATTCTATTAATACTACCCGCTTACCCTATACTATTAATATACCATAATAACTCTATATTTTATATATTTATTATATATCTATTATATAATACTAAACCTATAATCCTTTTACCTATACTTCTTTTCCTTCTTCTGTTTCTACCATATATAAGAAAACCCTACACATATTAAATACCTACAACCCTCCCCAATCAATCCATCTACCCATCCATTTCCATACATCTTGCTCCTTAAATCCCCTACCTGCTAAAGTTACTACCCCACCTTTAAACCCCAGCTTAAAGAACAACTCACTTGCCTCATCTAGAGATAGTATATAAACATATGAAATCATCAACACCATAACACCCTGGTATCAACACTCAATATTATCAATCTCTCGCTATCCACCCTCTGCCGCATTCTCTTCCCATCTATTACATAGTTCTTACAGAAGAAAGCAGCCATAACAGCCACCAAACTTCTCTACTTCCCCTTCCTTCCTTAAGCATACCTGCATTCAAAGCCCCATATCAAAAATCTTTCGCGGCAACCCACTACCCGTCCACGCCATAGCGCAGTCTATCCTAATATAGTCTGCATTATAATCAGCCATGCCAAGCAGATAACAAAACATACACCCTCCATATAATCGCTCCTAAAGCCTTTCCTATAATAGCTCAACTTCCCTTACTTTATAAATAGCCCTATTTGCGACCCGGCTTTGAATCTGCTGTATACTAATCTCCTGCGCTCTTAAGTCCACCTCTTCGTCCTCCTTGCTAAGCTCTATATCTTCCAGTTCTGCTACCTTATCAGCAGCTTAACAGATATCACACCGCTCCTCGCCCTCCTCACACCTGTCCCGGTTATCGCAGCCATCCATCTCCAAGTCCAAGATCACCTGCCTATATACCTGCCTATTAATAAAATCATCTACTATCCTGCCACTCCTAAGCCCCGTTAACCCTCTCTACCCCTCAGCAGTAACCCAGATAACAATCGCCTCACTTCATTTGCCGTCCCGTCCAGCTCAACTACTCTACTGCGCATAATCTGCCATCTCAAATGGCATCTCCACATGCATCACCACCCAAATATCTGGAACATCAATACCTAGACCAAGTACATTAGTAGCCACAATCACCCATCCTCCGCCGTATCATTCCCACTCCAGTCCACTCATCCAAGCTCGCAGCCTTTCTGCCTTTCCATCTCATATATCGACATCTCGGTGATAAGCATCACAATTCAGTTCAGTAGCAAGAGCATCCATTGCCACCACAGTATTACAGTATATAATTATCTTTGCCGGCCATAAATACTCCTCTAGTTTCTAATCTAATACCTCTCGAACTTTTACCATTATCGCTTCAGTTGCCTGCTCTAGGGTCGTTACTACTAAAGTTTGCACACTATACACCACGTTAGCGCGACTTATACTAGTCCTAATTATAGTCACATCCTCTAGTCGCGTGTTTATAAGCTTAAAGAACTCTCCCTCCTTGCTTAGTGGTAATATTACTATTAGATAGACTATCTAGACCCTAACTAGTGCTAACTAACCTAGCTCCCTTAGCTTTAGTTAAAAGTCCTACATACCCTCTAATATCATATATACTTTATTAAAAACAAACCCATCAAGTTGCACCATCACCTAAAGTCCTTCTATATAATTATAGAACTACTTAGTTATTACTGATTCTGGCATAACAAAGACAAGCAATGCCGGCCCTAGAGACTAATCGCTATGCCACTTAGCATATAATATCTTTATCTTTCAATACCATTCTATTAAGTCACCCTATAGCAACATAAGCAGAACTACCACGATAGTCACCCCGCCTAGACAGCTTACTACTAGCAGCATAAAGCTCAAGCTCTTTCTGCCCCCTATTCCTATCACAACTATAATTAGGCTCTTATTCATTATAATCGCCTAGATTACCTTATGCTAAACACCCTAAAATCAAGCTTGCTCTCCGTATAAGTAGATAAGTTCCTGGTCCATATTAATCCGGCGACGTAACTTCTATCTTTCTAGCTGCAGTTTTTAAAGCGCCTTATCGCATATAGATGCATTCTTTCGCTTATAGCCTGGCATAAGAACCTCGCCAAACCCTCCTATTGCAGATAGGAAGCCTAGTAACCAGTGCTATTCTTCACTGATATAGCGGAAATTAACTTAGTGTTCGTTCATTTTAAATGCTCCTTCGGTAACCAACCATCCATAGATCAAGCCTGCAGTCTTAGACCCATAACCCACTTGCAAGTCATATGGGCTATCCTCATTACTATCACTCTCGCTACCGCTATTATCAGAGTCCACTTTATATAGCAGCCTCATATATGCTATAAATGCGTTTCGGAAGTATCGTTAGCCGATTACAGTGGAGATATGCCTCTAGCTGCTAATATTCAGCTTTTGCCTATAAGATAGAGCACTAAGTCTCCTAATGCTACATAATAAGCATAGAAATATCCAATATTCCCCGGGACCTAGTCTCTAACCATCCTGGCTAGCCTCAACTTAGCTAGCTTCTATAGCTCCATCTGCCTGTTCATCATATTGCCTCTCACTCTCTTAAGTACCTTCTGTTACCTATAAGCCAGCATTAAAGATAGACTTATCCCATATATTAGCTTAGATATCTTCCCAAAACGGCAGAACAAGCCATAAATAGTACGTCAATAAAGTGCCAACCTCTTGCGGCAAAAAGCGGTGGATAATCTTAAGCCTCCCAGTCGTTATAAAGCCTTTATATGCCCCCGTAACGATTATAATAAGTCCTTAATCGCATAGAATATTACAAATCCCTCCATTGCTAGTATTACAATGCCATACAACAAGAAGTTCCCATGCCCTCAGCAGGAACCCGCCGCTAATATATACAAGAATAGCCAGTAATTCTAATACTTTCTCTATCCTAAGACCATATTAATATGCCATCCTAAGATTTATCTCTACGCCATTATCGCCAATTAACTTAATCCACTTACTTCTTAAGCTGCTATCTTATAAGACCTTTTTAATAACCTAGCCTTTACTAGCACCACCATCGCATTAGAATAATATATCAATAAATAAATACCTAATCGTTTTGTTAGCCGCATTATCTAGAAGCTGGTCCCATAGTATTCCAGGCAATCCAAGTTCGGCCAGAGACTACTCCAAGTACTCAGTAAATAATAACAAATCCTTATAGAGTATAATCTCTAGCTATTAAACTGCTAACCTTATTATCGCCTATACATCAAGAACGCTAAGATAGATACCCTTATAGATAAGCTCCTCTCTGCCTTTATCCCAGCTTACTAAACTATATACTGCTATATTATTTTATGCGGCCATACCAAAATTTCAGAGCCAGATAATAAACTGCATTAGTATTATTTCCTAGCCCTCGCCCCTGCCTACTATAAACCGCCAAGTCATCTTAGAGATTAATACAAAATAGCTTAGGCTATTCTCCTCTGCTTCCTCCTGGCTTTGCCCCTATTACATCTTTTGCTTAATAGCTTTAGCTCGTTAATCTATGGCGTATTTAATAATACAGAGACGAGAAATAGCCATAATAGCAGAAAGCTTTAGCATAAAACCCTCATAGCCCTCCTACATACTATCTGCCTACACACTAAGAACAGTCAAGAAGCTAACAAGAACGCTATTATACTCCATATCCTTAGTGAAATAGTCAAGAACAGAGATATATAGCTCGAGAACAGCAGTTTCTAGTAGATTAAGAAGTCTAACAACCTCAGGCGCTTCTGGATTACCCCTATTTTCTTTCCAAGCATCTATCAAATCATCTGCATATTCTATCATAATATCATAAGCGCTCTATTGCCGTATGCTAAGTTTAAACGGCGGCTAATCTGCTTTATCCTCAAAAGATATACATCAAACAATATAAGCAAGTAGTTACTTAACCACAAGTATATATCTCCTCTGCGTCTTAGGCTTAAACCAGAAATAAAATAGCTTTATCCTCTTTTTTATTAGTTCTTTACAATTAACCTTAAATAAAGCATTCCAAGATATAACATCTGGTATAATAACAGCCTTGGCATAGTTAACCAGCCTATTAAATACGATATATATAAACTGCAGTTAAGTATTATCTAACTTATCTAGATTATCCAGATCCACTTTATATTCTATAGCAATTAAGCCCCTTAAGAAGTCCTTTTTCCTACTAAAATCCTTCAAGTGGGCAGCAGAACTAAGCCGGCAAAGCCACGAATTCGGCGCAGTAAAGTCATTCTCCTCATCAATACGCTCCGCTTCTCGACTTCGGATATCTTTACCCTTGCTCTAGAACGCATTAATAGCCCTCTAGAGTACAGCTTATAACTCGTCATCTTAAGCCCTTAACTATTCGAGATTCAGCCCCCTTACTACCTCAAATAGCTTACTTCCCGGCCCACTAGAGAATAGTCATTGATAATAGACTCCTGTTCTCTACGGACTATTACTCCTTTCTTCATCTATCATAGCAGCTAAGCAATATCTACCTTTAAGTTCTATATCCTAATTATACTTAACCCTAAGATATTCTCGAATCCGCCTTAACTCTGCGCCCACATATAGGCAATTAGGCCGATATAATATACTTCGCTCTAGGATAAACTTACACCAAATACCTCTTATGCCTAGCAGACCTAAAGCTGCGATTAGCGGTGCATTATCAGGCCTAGGTGGTAGATTAACATAGGCCTCTAGCTAACCCTCAAAGATATTATACTTAGATGCCCACTCTTGCGCAAGCCTGATCTCCTGGATATTAAGACTATACAAAGCACTACAAAGATATAGCTTTACTTACTTCTGCGTAACCATAGTCTGGCATATACGGCAGCAAAGAAGCCGGAATTCTAACTTATATATAAAGTATTCTATTATAAACAAAGTTAATAAGATTAAAGTCTTAACTTAACCTTTATACATCATAAGCTATTATACAGTATTAATACTTTCCTTAAACCCCTTTACTCTATATCGGCAGTTCAAGCTGAATGTGATTTAAATATAATAAGACATATGGCTACAGCTATTGCTAAACTTTATAAGTCAAGAACACGCTCTGGTTAGTTATGGCAGACTGATCCATGTTCATAAACCCTATCGCCCAACAACCATTAAAAAAAATAACCTTAAAGCAAATTTACTACATACTTACCAATACCACGAGTTTATATATTAATATTAGTATTAATCAATTCGCAAGTATTTCTTTTATATTCTTACCTATTTTAAGCTTACTATAGCTACTATAGCGCCTAAAATGCTAATCATTAGCACCTGCTTATTTTAATCATTGCAATACCTATATCTTACTAGCACCACGAAATTTCCCATACAAAGTTAATCATCGGCAGGCTATCAACGCAAACAATAATTATCAGGGTCGTTACTACCAAAGTTTACATATTATACACCATATTAGCGCGACTTATACTAGTCCTAATTATAGTTACATCCTCTGGTTGCATATTTATAAGCTTAAAGAACTTTCCCTCCTTACTTAGTGGTAATATTACTATTAAATAGACTATCTAGACCCTAACCAGTGCTAACCAACCTAGCTCCCTTAGCTTTAATCAAAAGTCCTACATGCCCTCTAATATCATATATACTTTATTAAAAACAAACCTATTAAGTTACGCTATCACCTAAAGTCCTTCTATATAATTATAAAACCGCTTAGTTATTACTAATTCTGGCATAACAAAGACAAGCAATACCAGCCCTAGAGACTAGTCGCTACGCCACTTAGCATATAGTATCTTTATCTTTTAATACCATTCTATTAAGTTACCCTATAGCAATATAAGCAGAACTACCATAATAATTACCCTGCCTAGACAGCTTACTACTAGCAGCATAAAGCTCAAGCTCTTTCTGCCCCCTATTCCTATCACAACTACAATTAGGCTCTTATTCATTATAATCGCCTAGATTACCTTATACTAAACACCCCGAAATCAAGCTTACTCTCCATACAAGTAGATAAGTTCCCAGTCTATGTTAATCCGGCGATATAACTTCTATCTTTCTAGCTGCAGTTTTTAAAGCGCCTCATCGCATATAGATACATTCTTTCGCTTACGGCCTAGCATAAGAACCTCGCTGAACCCTCCTATTGCAGATAGGAAGCCTAGTAACCAGTGTTATTCTTCACTAATATAGCAGAAATTAACTCGGCATTCATTCATTTCAAATACTCCTTCGGTAACCAACCGTCTATAAATCAAGCCTGCAGTCTTAGATCTGTGACCTACTTGTAAGTCGTATAGGCTATCCTTATCGCTATCACTCTTACTACTGCTATTATCAGAGTCCACTTCGTGTAGTAGCCTTATATACGCTATAGATGCATTTCAGAAGTATCATCGGCCGATTACAGTAGAGATATGCCTCTAGCTGCTAATATTCAGCTTTTGCCCATAAGACAGAGCACTAAGTCTCCTAATACTGCATAATAAGCATAAAGATATCTAATATTCCCTAGGACCTAATCTCTAACCATCCTGGCTAGCCTCGACTTAGCTAGCTTCTATAGCTCCATCTGCCTATTCATTATATTGCCTCTCACTCTCTTAAGTACCTTCTGTTGCCTATAAGCCAGCATTAAAGATAGACTTATCCTATATATTAGCTTGGATATCTTCCTAAAACGGCAAAACAAGCCATAAATAATACATTAATAAAGTGCTAACCTCTCGCAGCAAGAAGCAGTAAATAATCTTAAGCCTCCTAGTCATTATAAAGCCTTTATATGCCCCCATAACAATCATAATAAGTCCTTAATTACATAAAATATTACAAATCCCTTCATTACTGGTATTACAATACCATATAACAAGAAGTTCCCATGCCCTCAGCAGGAACCTACTGCTAATATATGCAAGAACGGCCAGTAATTCCAATACTTTCTCTATCCTAAGACCATATTAATATGCCATCCTAAGATTTATCTCTACGCTATTATCGCCAATTAACTTAATCTACTTACTTCTTAAGCTACTATCTTATAAGACCTTTTTAATAACCTAGCCTTTACTAGCGCCACTATCGCATTAAAATAAT
This sequence comes from Fusarium veterinarium, assembly GCA_019191175.1. Lineage (NCBI taxonomy): Eukaryota > Fungi > Ascomycota > Sordariomycetes > Hypocreales > Nectriaceae > Fusarium > Fusarium veterinarium. The sequence goes on along the minus strand of JAHARR010000122.1, from coordinate 84,076 downwards.
ATATCAATAAATAAATGCCTAATCATTTTATTAGCCGTATTATCTAGAAGCTAGTCCCATAGTATTCCAGGCAGTCCAAGTTCAGCCAGAGACTACTCCAAGTACTCAATAAATAATAACAAATCCTTATAGAGTATAGTCTCTAACTATTAGACTACTAACCTTATTATCGCCTATACATCAAGAACGCTAAGATAAATACCCTTATAGATAAGCTCCTCTCTGCCTTTATCCCAGCTTACTAAACCGTATGCTACTATATTATTTTATATAGCTATACTAAAATTTCAGAGCCAGATAATAAACTGCATCGGTGTTATTTCCCAGCCCTCGCCCCTGCCTACTATAAACCGCCGAGTTATCTCAGAGATTAATGCAAAATAGCTTAGGCTATTCTCCTCTGCTTCCTCCTGGCTTTACCCCTATTACATCTTTTACTTAATAGCTTTAGCTCGTTAGTCTACGGCATATTTAATAATACAGAGACAAGAAATAGCCATAATGGCAGAAAGCTTTAGTATAAAACCCTCATAGCCCTCCTACATACCATCTGCCCGCATACTAAGAATAGTTAAGAAGCTAATAAGAACGCTATTATACTCTATATCCTTAGTAAAATAGTTAAGAACAGAGATATATAGCTTAAGAATGGCAGTTTCTAGTAGATTAAGAAGTCTAATAACCTCAGGCACTTCTAGATTACCCCTATTTTCTTTCTAAGCATCTATTAAATCATCTGCATATTCTATTATAATATCATAAGCGCTTTATTGCCATATGCTAAGTTTAAACGGCGGCCAATCTGCTTTATCCTCAAAAGATATACATCAAATAATATAAGCAAGTAATTACTTAACCATAAGTGCATATCTCCTCTGCATCTTGGGCTTAAACCGGAAATAAAATGGCTTTATCCTCTCTTTCGTCAGTTCTTTACAATTAACCTTAAATAGAGCATTCCAAGATATAACATCTGGTATAATAACAGCCTTAGCATGGTTAACTAGCCTATCAAATGCGATATATATAAACTGCAGTTAAGTATTATCTAACTTATCTAGATTATCTAGATCCACTTTATATTCTATAGCAATCAAGCCCCTTAAGAAGTCCTTTTTCCCACTAAAATCCTTCAAGTAGGCAGCAAAACCAAGCCGGCAAAGCCATAGATTCGGCGTAGTAAAGTCATTCTCCTCATCGATATGCTCCGCTTCTCAACTTCAGATATCTTTACCCTTACTCTAGAATGCATTAATGGCCCTCTAGAGTGCGGCTTATAACTTATCATCTTAAGCCCTTAACTGTTCGAGATTCAGCCCCCTTACCACCTCAAATAGCTTGCTTCCTGGCCCACTAGAGAATAATCATTAATAATAGACTTCTATTCTCTATGGACTGTTACTCCTTTCTTTATCTATCATAGCAGCTAAGCAATATCTACCTTTAAGTTCTATATCCTAATCATGCTTAACCCTGAGATATTCTCAAATCTGCCTTAACTCTACGCCTACATATAGGCAATTAGGCCAAGATAATATGCTTCGCTCTAGGATAAACTTACACTGAATACCTCCTATGCCTAGCAGACCTAAAGCTGCGATTAGCAGTATATTATCAGGCCTAGGTAGTAGATTAACATAGGCCTCTAGCTGACCCTCAAAGATATCATGCTTAGATGCCCACTCTTACGCAAGCCTGATCTCCTAGATATTAAGACTATGCGGAGCACTATAAAGATATAGCTTTACTTACTTCTGCATAACCATAGTCTGGCATATACGGCAGCAAAGAAGCCGGAATTCTGACTTATATGTAAAGTATTCTATTGCAAACGAAGTTAATAAGATTAAAGTCTTAACTTAACCTTTATACATCATGAGCTATTATGCAGTATTAATACTTTCCTTGAACCCCTTTACTCTACATCGGCAGTTCAAGCTAAATATGATTTAAATATAATAAGATATATGGCTATAGCTATTACTGAACTTTGTAAGTCAAGAACACGCTCTGGTTGGTTATGGCAGACTAATCCATGTTCATAAACCCTATCGCCTAACAACCATCAAAAAAAATAACCTCAAAGCAAATTCACTGCATACTTGCCAATACCACAAGTTTATATATCAATATTAGTATTAATTAATTCGTAAGTATTTCTTTTATATTCTTACCTATTTTAAGCTTACTATAACTACTATAGCGCCCAAAACGCTAATCATCAGCACCTGCTCATTTTAATCGTCGCAATACCCATATCTTGCTAGCGCCACGAAATTTCCCATACAAAGTTAATCATCAGCAGGCTGTCAACGCAAACAATAATTGTCAGGGCTTTTCATCACCAAGCAACGCAGTTAATTAACTCATATTGAGATTGCCACATACTACTCTATTGCATCTCTCAGCAAATAGAAGCCAAAGCCATCGCTATCAGTGTCCTTCGGTGCCGCTCTACTCTCGCCTCCAAGTCCCTGTCAGTCTTGTACTCTGCTTACAATACGTGCGCACTAAGACCTTATCATTCTGACAGAACAGATCTAAGACCATAACCAGAACAGGATGTAAACGCTGACAAGTCAATCGCAAATAAATAGAATTACTCCACAGTTTCCCAAATACCTCTCAGCCTTATTATCTCCCGTGACATGTTATTTGCATTTCGGAACCCGCTGCTCATAACATCAAGGCGCCTGCTTGCCTCAGCACCGTACCTATTATCCCACCATCCCATGGAGGTGTTGCCATACTTATAAGGGTCACGGGACCCCCACGACGCGATTGATGATATCCCCTGATACTGTACACTCATCACACCCTGAAATGCTGCCTCCCGGTTCTTGATTTGCTGCATCTGCTTCAAAAACTCAATCTGCCGTATCGTCTGGTCATAAACGCTCATTCTCTGAGCCGCAAACGTCTTGAACTCTTCTAGCGCACTATCTGACTCTGCAGATCCAGGCGGCCCTGCTTCGCAGACTTCTTTCCAGATTCTACGCATCCGCGGCGACCAGATTTGACACATCTGATATTCCTTGTACACAACTCCATTCATAGGTAGCTTATTACCTAGGGTCGTATCGGCTACGAAATCGTGATAGCATTCTTCGCAGAAAAGTAAACCTGGGTAACCCCACCACTTGGCATTTTGCCAAGCGCCAATGCGTGGACAAAGAGGAACTCGACAGAACTTTACCGCAAAATCGGAAAAGGCATCAAAGTTGTCTGTATCGATGGCCTCGTAGAGTTTCTGAAATAGTCGTTCGAATCGCGGCGCCGACGGGCAGAAACTGCACAACATCGGGGTCTGAAGTTCCTCGGGCTGCAAGGGAATCTCGACGAAGAAACGGTCTAGGCCTCTGCTCTTGATGGCGCCGGCATAACAACCTTCGCATATTGAAAATTTGGGACAGTCTCTAATCAATGTGAACCAACGTCCATCTGTAATGCCGGCCGACGTGCATGGCGATAGACCGCTGATAGTTCTGACGGCTTCGATAAAGACAGCGTGATCTTGCTGTGAGACGGCAGCTTCGAGCGCCCATCTAACGGATAACTGACTAAGAGCGCATGTCCATTGATGGTTCGGGCCAGGTGGTGGTACTGAGGGGATATATTCATTGGCGAAAATCTCGTTGGCTAAGAAGTCCATGTAGCAAGTCTTGCAAGCGGCGAAGAGGTCCGCTACGCCGGGGCGGAGTTCAAGCCACACTCGGCTGTCCGCCTGGATTGCCGTGCCTAGACATTCTTGTTGGAAAGCGCGCTCATAGGCTCCCTCCACAAATGCATCCCAGTCGTTGAGCTTAGCCAATCTGGCCACAGATTGACGAGTGTATGGGTAGCCCATACGACAAACTGTAGTGGTAGAAATGATAAAGAGTAGACGAGAAAAATCACAGCAGGGAGCTTGGAAAACCCCTCCAGCACAAAAGTTAGGCGAGGGAGAAGATGACCTGTTACATTTCCTCTTCACTTGTCTCTGGACTGGGCCGTCCGCCTGTAGGAAAGTGATCTATCATCGTGACCAAGCCACTTTACATTATTGTTGTAGCATTTCAACAGAATCTAGGCGCTCTATATCCATACTGGACCTACCACCCAGATGATCAAGTACGCTGGCATGTTGGACACCAAAACTCTCGGCTGATTGCCGAATGGGAGCAGAGGATATTACGCCCACGAGCTAAGCAGCTCAACAGATGTGAATCCTTTAACTACACTTCTCCTCGAATCTGTTGATGGGGACAGTTGCCCTACCCCTGTCTATCTGCCGTCCTTGGTATCTACTCTTCCCTGGTGAGATCACGACAGCGCTGCAGTAAGTTCCTGGAAAGGTGTTACAACCTGTTGTGAAGACATAAAACGACATTTGATCTTGCATCTACAATCGTATTAGTAAAACACTTAAAGCTCAATGGAGAGAAGACGGAGTCTGCTTAAGTGATTTGAGGATTGTACCTCTATCTTGCCCTTGGGACCATCACGTTGGCAGTTACCACGTATGACTCCAAACTCCAGCGACACTCCTTCAATGACCTGAAATCGTCCAGTTCTCTGTTATATCCATAAAAGGTCTGGTAGTCACCCAACGAATCATTTGGTGGCATGCATGGCAGACCGCCAGCGTTTATCTGTGCTGTACTGACCACTGTTCCTTATCACAGAGAGGATTATAAAGATTGTCTAACAACTGGCGCAGCCTTGACAGATAAGGGAGTCCTGCATAAGCTGGACGATTGAGAAATCAGGCTTTAAACATGACTACAATCAGTGGACTGACTGCGCGATACATCCTCGCCTTGCAAGAAGACTTCTAATAGTAAGCAGAGGTCCTAAAAAAACTTATCTAAAGTCCTAGTAATATACTCTAAGTTTACCTAAGTATTTATATTATTTAAGTAAGAGATCCTGAGGTTTATTACTTTCAATTGGTCGGTCAGATACAATGATGCCTGTGTAATCACAACGGCGATATTAGTACCTGACGACAGGCCGGCGCAAGGGAGTGAGCTTTGCTATAATTGCTATAGCAAGTTGGCTGGCATTCAGGGAAACGGTGATTGGAGTAGACATTGTGAATAGTGTAGACAATTGGTAACGGCAATTTCGGTGATCTTAGACGCAGGGAGAGACAAATTCAGAGAATTGGAGTCTTCAAGCTACTATGCAATGTTCAACCAACTGATGACCGACATCCAAGAGCTGAAGGCTGAAGCAGACCAGCTTGAGAAAGACAATCTCACCAAGGCCACCGACAAGCTTACTAAAGCCACCAACAAGCACTCTTGCGGAGTCCCACAAGAACGCGATCGGCCGGGACAACAAGCTGGAGGATGAGGTGTCTGGTCTGAAAGACACCATCTCAAACATCAAGTCCTGCGAATATGGTAAGGCCAAGCCCATCAACAAGAAGGTTATCAGAGCCTCTAGTATACCAGTACCGACCATGAAGCCGCCAATAATCTTGCAGAGTCCTACAGGGATGCAATCGCCCGGGACCATCAGCTGAGATCAGTATGAGGCTTGAGAGGATGTTGTGAATGATATCATCAAAGACTTGAAATAGATATAAAAATAGCATTTATGTTGTTTTAAGCGTTAAAAGATTTATTTTGATTTCTATTTCTCTTTTCTTATGTGAGCCTAGCTTGAGATTGAACTAGAAAGCCATGACTCCAACTTCGCCTACCGCATCACGTATCATTTATTGGGGTAATTGGAGCTGATTGGAAGCCAGCATGCGGTACTCCGCATATTGATCCAGAAGTAGCTTTTGGAGAACAGGTACATTGGCCCTATATGCGGAGTTTTGCAGCAAGAAGGTTTACCCCAAAAAGCCATTCTTGCAGCCCAATTGTACCGTTGAACCTTAAAAGTTTATCTCGCCACCACCACTTTTCTTGTTATGCTGGCTCTGGAGCAATCCAGAGACATTAGTGACCTGCGCGAATGGCGGCCATTGTCTGGAGGTCAGGCTTGATCGAAGTGAGGCATTTAGAGCTGCAGATAAAGTATGCTTTAATAATCATTGCCCTCGGATCTTCTTCTCGGTCGCAATGAGTAGTCGGCGACGAGACAATAATTGGGAATGGTACGTTTTATGAGCGAGATTAGCTTGGGTGTACTATGCTTTAACACAATCTATAGTAGTTGTATTGTGTCAAAGCCCAGTTGTTCACTGCGACAATATGGCTCATTTTGCAGAATGAGAAACTTGCAAAACTCACACCTTGTACCGATTCTCATAACTGACTGGCGAGCGTAGCAGGACGAGCTGTATTATTTGTCCAGGGTAGGAGGTAGCTACATACCATACCTGCTTAGTTGCGAACTTGTGATAGATTACGTTATCTTATCAGCATCGGTCTATTCTGGTTAGCCTTCTTGAAGTTTATCTCTTATCTCTTATCTCTTATCTTATCGTGATCTTCCTAAACGCGGGACCAGCGCTAAGTCAGGAAAAAAAACAAACACAACTTGAAACCCCTCATAATTGCTACTAGCTTGCCATTCACGCTTCAACGTGGCCGCCATAATGGACCCAAACCTCGAGCTTTACAGGAGTATATTAGATCTTGGGCCCAAGGAGCGCCGCCAACGTATGCAACATCTTCCGAAAGAGGAGTTGATCCGAGTCAAGAGTATAGTTGAAAGGGAGAAATGGATCCAAATGCTTGAGACAGCGGTTGCAGGTCGGGATCTTGTCGAGCTGGCTTTTACCGACCCTCGAGAGATTCAGGAGAACCCGCCTTTTCAAAAAGCCCTGCTCGGTCGGGCTTGCTATCCTGACGATGAGAACAACATGGTGAAGCGAATTACGAAAGGTCTGAGGAAGAATGGCGAGTCTTTGATCCATACTGTCGCAAGTTTTGACGGCCCTACTTATCCGGCAATAACTAAGGATGCTTGGATCTTAGTCTACTGCGACTTGTTTTATATCGATGGCAACAATATGACGTTGCATGAAGTTTACACGTCACGGCTTCAAGAAGAAGAACTACAAACCCGGACTGAGCAAGCTAGGGAGGTCGCCCGACATGACGATTTGAAAAAGGCTCGCAGGAACGCCAAGTGGATGATTCCAGCCCTTGGGCGACTTTCTGATGAGGAATTGTCTCAGTCCGAGTACGACTTCAGCAACACCTTGCATGAGATCTGGAAGCAGGTATCCCACGCGCCATCAACCTGGATTCAGCACATACTCGATGCCCAACAACCATGGGGTTTCACCTATTACAAAACAAAACAAGTCGAAGAAAAGTATGGTCGTACATGGAAGGACACGTGGATCATGATCATCGATATGCCTCAGCAATCTTGGTCGAGTATCCATTGCCAAGGGAAGGTACATGAGTTCATGGAGTTGAAAACGGAAGATTGGGCTCCTCCGCCTACTTATGAAGGCTTGACCGAAGACGATGCCTTTCGCAAGTAAGTGGTCTGGAGCAGTTGAACGGTATATCGTACTGATTATCAAATAGACATTTCCGTGAACACAGGAAATCTCTCTCGTCTCCGGGGATCTTACAGAATACATTCATTGTCATTCCAATCGAGCTAATTCCCGATGATCCCGACGATGATGAGTTGGATTTACTTTGGGTCTGGGCATATGATGCAGATTGGGATAGCTCTTCAGAAGAGATTATATGCAACGGCGAGAAATACCAAGGCCGCATCAAAGTACCTCTGTATGCACTTGAAGCTTGGTTTTATGCGGCGCGTTGGGAGGGCGTAAGTCTTCGAGATATGTGGCTCAAGGCGCAGACACATGAGGATAATTTGTGGATTTGTCATTCAAAGGAACTGGAGGATTGGGATCATGAGCCTTATGTCTGATATGGCTATAACAGCTTCCAAGGCACGAACTTGTTGTCAACAGTTAATCACGCTTGAGAAATGAGGCAAGATGAGTAATGCAAGCATTAGCTGCCAGCTATATCGATTCTATCAAACACTTCCAATCAACAAACTTCGATCTGAAATGTACGGACAGGTCTTGTAACTAGTTTTTAGTTGAGTTTAAAAATGTCCGTATCAAACTCGACATCTGTTCTTAGCGTGTCCCAATTGCTCCTTACGTCTTTGAGTATGTCTCTTGCAGTGGTAATATCGCTTGTAAGCTGAGCGGCTCGAGCTGTACCGCTCTTCGTTTTCTGTAATTCTTGGCTCAAGTCATTCAAATGCTTGTTCCAGTTCTTCTGAAGCTCTTGAAGCCGCAGCTTAGTCCACTCCTGAGTGAAAGCCACCATATTGTCGAAATGTCCACTGATGAAAGACCGCCAGTGAATATCAGAAAGACCCATGGGACCGGTTTTGGGGTACTGTATGCGATAGAGCTTCTCGAATTCGTCCAAGAAGTCTGCAACGGCTATATGAACGTTGGCGAGTTTCTCCAACACCTTGTCGTTATTAAGATATTGCCAGACACCAATGACCTGAAACTGGGTGTGAATATGACGGAAAGCATACTTTTAGTGGGGGCAAATTATAACTAACCATTTGAATATGCGAAAGCGCCGTTTCTCCGTGCAGTTGAGTTGTACGGGAACATTGCTGACGCCATGTTCCTACTCCAACCGGCTCCTTTAACTTCCAGATCTATTGTCCAGGTGATTAGAGATTTTCGCCTTGGTCCTGTCGTAGATATATACTTACCAGAGCCTTGTATCCGTTAAGCACCGTTTCGCAATTAACCATGTCGGAAGGATCTGTGACTGATCCAAGCTTCGAGTAAAGCTCGACCTTTGGTGTATTGGTGTTCCCAGCCTTTGTCCAAGCTGGAAAGCCGTTCAGAAACGCATCCTTCCACATAGAACATATTGCTAGTTGGCCCTTTACGGCAGGGTTAAATGGTGCTTTCACTTTGATCCTAAGGGCGGTAGTCCGATCTTTGAGTGATGATTTCACACCCATGGAGAATTCGATGAAGTTGCGGATTGTTTGAAGCTCCATGATGTGCTCAGCTATATGTAGTTAGTGCTGATGCCAAATTTGAAGGCACAGGAGCCCGAGGCTTGATATACTTACAAACCCAGTCCTCGTCATCTTCGTCGCCATCGTCATCTACCTTGGACGAGCCGCAGTTGCCGCCATTGTTGTTAACAAAGAACTTGTCGTCGTCATTATTGGCTTTGGCCAAAGCCTCTCCGTTGTCGCCGTTGATGTATTCTTCTGACATTATGGTGAAAACGGTGTTATCAGGACATTTCGTCTTGAATGGGCGCGGTTTGCCGATACCTCTTCGTTCGAAGCCAAGTCCCCATTGCAATGGCCAGCTCCATTCCTCTATCACATCGTCAAGATCCTGGGTCAACTCGGGACCGAAGAGTTCCTCTGCCGCATCATCTGGGTCCTCGATAATGCTAGGATTCAAATACCGTAGATTTTTCAAAGGACAGACAAGAGGACGCGATGATGACGTGCCACCATCATCCTCCTCCATCTCGTCTTCCCACTCATTCATGTGGCAAAGAGTGTTGACAGAGGCCAAAGCTGTCGAGACTTCACCTTTGAGGGGATTCCACATACTCGCAAGGTTGGCAGCACTAACATGCTGCCATCTGGTAGAGACAGCCTCATCCCAAATCTTGCGATCCTCTCTGGTATCTGGCGAGTCCGGTGCGTGTTCCAAGATGTTCTGGAGCGCGAGTACAGCCACTGAAGCACTGGGGAGAGGGGCGCCAGCGCGTCTGACCAAAGTAGCCAACTGGTCACTTGCAGAGACGGCACCAGCACCCGTAGAGCGAGATGAGAGGCCTTTGTTGTCAGTCACGCTGGGACACGTCGGGTGTTTCACCCAGGCTTTCAGCGCGTCTCGAACGTCGCTCTTGTCAATGTCCTTCCGTGTGATGGTCGACTCGGCGTCGCAACAGAAGGCCATGGTGCCGTGCTTGCACATGTCCTCGTTCTCCTCCAGGGCGACCTTGATCTTGCCCAAGGGGCAGTTGCCGCTGCATTGCTCACGATCAGCTATGCTGGTGAGACCGAGGTCAAAGTTGTCTGTCCACTGGCAGTTGATAAAGTGCGCCTTGCTTGAGTCTGACTCGTCGCCACAAAGGGGCCTCGTTCCCTTTTTCCCCTTGCTATCCCGACAGTCCTGGGCACCGCTTCCATCCCAGCTGGAAGTTAGTAGCGTGTTGAATGTGCTACTCCAACCGCACATCTTGGCTCCCAGCTCAGTGGCACAGTCGTTCTCCTTCCCATACCACTTGTACTGCCGGTAGACATCGAGAGCTGGTGTACTGCCCCTACAGCAGGCCACTTGTGCTTTGCCGTTATTGCACGCTTTCTTGTACGACCCCACCTCGACCATGTTGGCGTCGGGGCAGCCAGGGTTGCAATTTCCCTTGTTCAAAGCAATCCATTGGCAAAAGGGCTGCTCGCCACGCGGGCAGCAGAAAGTCCGTAAGCTATCACCACCACAGCCCGTCGAGTCCTGCATACGCTCCTGGGAATTGCGCCTCCAAGGATCCATTCTTTGTACTGCAGACCATTCGCTCGGGCATGCTTTTCCACAGTCAGACCATCGGCATGGATCGATGGGAACGTCAATGTTGGCTTCGCTCTCAGTTGTTTCCTTGAAGACGCCACCGCCAAGAGCTATGCTGGAGTTGAAAGTCGTGACAGCCCGAGACTTGTACCCAGTGGCCAATTGCAATTGCTTGGAGAACTTTCCGTCTGATGTGTCCTGACTGATGGCCCAGACCATGGCTCCTCCAAGACATTGGCTGCGTGCAAAATCCAGCTTGAGCTTCCAGGTGTCAACGTCGTCGTAGGTGAGCCAAGTACGTCCAAACTTGAGAGTCTTGACCGCTGCAGTCTTGTCCAGATCGCCTTGACCTGCCTTGCCACCCAGCTTACGCATAATCTCGGGGTTGGACATGACACCGACGGCGTCAGTACAGGGCTCCGCAGGACCACCAGCATCAAAGAGACACCCGGGAGACATGCAGCTGCTGCTTGACGCGGTAAAGGTGCGTGCATAGAATGCTAATCCCATGTTGACCTGATTGGGGTCGATCTTGTTGCGCCAGAGCAGATCAAAAGCGTCCTTGATCTCTGTAAGATTGGTATGAGAGTTCAAGTGGTTACCGAGCCAGGACTTGGGAGTATCCCAGGCGCCTGAGATTTAAGAGTCAGCAGTCATGTTCCTACTAAAATTCGTGTAAAACATACCGTGGAAGTCATATGTCATGACATTGAAATGGTCAACATGCTTGGAAATCTGGGCAAGGTCAAAGTGTTGAAGGTACCAGTAGGAAGCAGGAATGGCGATGCTAAGGCCATTTCTGTCGCCGTTTTGCTTGAGAGCGCTTTTGATGTTGTTCAATAACTTGGGAAGATTGGCAAAGTCTTCTTCCTTGCCTTCCCGATCATCAGCAGCTGGATACTCCCAATCAATGTCGACGCCATCAAAACCGTAGGTGGCCATAAATGATACAAGTGATTTGATAAAGGTTCTCTGGTTGGTTTCAGAGCGTGCAATGTCGGAAAAGGTCGTTACTGTTGGCCCAGGATCATTGAAGGCCCAGCCGCCAATGGCGATGAAAACCTTCAGCTTGGGATCGATCTTCTTCTTGCGTGTTAGCTCACGGTAAAGCGCAGGGTCCTCACTAGATGCTGGCGCGATCTCAAACGTTTTGGGGTTGATGCTTGCAAAGGCAAAGTTGATGTGAGTGTAAACGCCATCTGGGATATCGGAGGGACTGAAGCGGTCACAGGATCTGGTGGTGGCCCATCCTTCGTAGTAGCCCACTACCCGTTTCATGGGACTACCTTTGGCGGAGCACGATGGACGGTTGACAGTCTTCTTACCGCAGAAGTCTTTGGTGGTACCGCAGTAACTGGTGCTGTTAGCTTGCAAACGGCGGTACGATGTTGGTAATAACTTGCCCATGCTTCGAACAGCAGACGTTGAGCGGACACTTGGTATTGTTGGCGAACTTTGAACCAAAGCCGCCCGGATCGCACTCGCCTTTGGCGTCACAGCCGGCAACACAATCCTTTCCGCAAACTGCTAATGGTTAATAGCCCGATACAGTAACCATATACAACTTACTCACAATCTGGGCCCAGTCCACAATGGCCATACTTAGAACAGCACGCATTGCCTTTGCACGGGTTGCTCTTGTCGCACTCGAGCTTGAAGTCACAGGTGCTCTGACATCCCTTGCCGCAATGGTCGGTTGTAGTGCCGCAGTAGCCTGCGCTACTACAACAACCAGTTGCACAAAGCTTTGTCTTGCTGCATTCTGCTGCAGATACAGTGGCTGAAAGAAGTTGGATGACCAACAAAAACAGCAGTAACAGTCGGTAACGACGCTTCGTGAACGTCATGGTTGTCAGAATGTTGACCAACCTGGTAGGGTAATGAAAGAGGTAGATTGAAACAGCAATCAGTTTAGTTAGCGAATTGAGAACAAGTAAGACGATTTGTAAATGCAATCTGTTGAGTCAATTGAAGGCGTAGAAGATAGCAGCTTTCTTGTTCACATGCAATTCGGGTCGCCGGAGTTGTCGGTGTGTCGGAAATGACCTTTTTCGAGAACCCGCCGACGACGTGCCACTTTTTGTCAGATCACAGGTCTCGCTTCATTTCTAGCTTCATGTCTGACTCGAATTCTAGCTCGAACAAGAATAGACGAGTTTATTCTGCCTAAAAGAAGGGTCTTGTTTGCCAAGGCCCGGTCCGGTTATGGACCCTTAATCTTAAAACTGTACGTTATCGGGCATTACAATAGGATGGTTTTGTCATGTGGCATTTCTGATGGTCAATTGTGTTGGTTGTGTAGGATATTCTGTCTTGCAGCCTAATTGGGGTTAATTTCTCAGGGTCCAGGACCAAAAGTCTTTCAGCTCACCCACTTTTGATGCCAGTCTTGATCCACCTCCTCCACAATGCCCCTTGTATAAACCTTGCAATGCCAAGGTATTTCGGATACCTCTGGCGAAATCCGACTGCCAAGGCACCAATTGCGAGCATTGGAGCCTACTTGTACCTTTTGTAACAATCACACGGTGACCTGGTGAGTTTTCATGCAAGGGGAAATCTCTGTGACATACTTGGCCCGAGTTCCGCCTCCAACATCGCACTCTAGAGGTAGTCTAAGGTTACCTGCTTTAATCATACTTCTCAAATAATTCTCAAGGCCTTCCATTGCATCTGGATATTGCCAAAACTGGTCACTCATCCCTTAACTTCACATCAAGATGTGGTTACGATTATTTTTGTTCCTGCTTTACATGCCCATTGCGGTCCTTGCCACGGGTCATCATCACTCTCATTTGCATTCTCATCATAAGCGTGCTTCTAACAACTCTTCTCATGATGGATCGAGTCTTCAAGCTGCACGCAAGCTCTTAGCCGCTGGCCAAGCTGCTATGGCTCATGCAAACCGTGCCATCATTGCCAACCCTCGTCCAAACCGTTTGGAGGTGCTCAACTCTACAGAGCTCAGAAAGACTCAAAAGGCACCTCCACCGCTCGATTACCGTAACGTCACTTCAAAGTCACTCAAGGCTAGAGATTCAGGAAACGGAACTTCGAAAGATCTTCGCTATTCCGTTCCTGATGAACTTATCCAGGCTGCGCGCCTTCTTTCAGAAAACTGGAAGCCATCCTCTGAGGAACTTGATGGTGGCTATGCTGCTGATGTGCAACACTTGAAGGACACCTTCTTGTACAAGAATAACGACACCAACATGATGCCCCCCATGCTTCAGTATGACTCGGGTTTGATCAAGCCTGTCCATGAGCCGCCGTCTGCTTTTCGCTACAGTGAAAACGAAACTGATATCGATTACGCTTCAGATGGCAAGGACGGGAACCTCCACAAGAGAGCCAGCTCAGACTGGTGGATGGCTACTATCTCCCAGAGAGGCTCTAGCCCGTTTGCTCCGTCTGGATACCAAGTTTGGCGAAATGTCAAAGATTTTGGCGCTAAAGGCAAGTGACCCTCCACATAGATGGAACCTGGGAGCCGGGTTTATTGTTCTAACCGCGTGTTTTAGGTGACGGAGCTTCTGATGATACGGCTGCCATCAACAAGGCCATCTCTAGTGGTGGCCGATGTGGTGGAGGCAAATGTACGGGAAGCACAATCTACCCAGCAACTGTTTACTTCCCTCCGGGTACATATAAAGTCAGTTCATCTATCATTCAGTATTACAATACCGAAATGATTGGTAATGTAAGTCGCCTCATCTGTTCATCTGTTGTCGTCTTCTGACATGTAAAGCCACTTGATCTTCCAACTATCCTTGCAGCACCAAGCTTTGTCGGTCTTGGTGTCATTACTTCCAACGTAAGTCGTTAACCTCTTTGAGCAATTGCTCAATCTAACTATATGCACAGGTTTATACGGGAGAGACGTCAGAATGGTAAGTTATAGGAAGTGCAAGTAGAAGACGAACTACTAAGAATTTTCAAGGTACTTGAACCAGAACAATTTCCTTCGCAGTGTCAGGAACTTCATCATTGATGTACGCCCAACTCCTGCCAACGCCCAAGTCTGTGGAATCCACTGGCAGGTCGCGCAGGGTACCTCACTCGAGAACATTCACTTTTACATGACAAAGTTTAAGGACGACCCCGAGACAACACAGCAGGTACGTGCAGTCAAACGTCTTCAATGACTGTCATTTACTGACGATGGACCAGGGTATCTACATGGAGAACGGAAGCGGCGGCTTCCTCTCCGACCTATACTTTGTCGGAGGAAAATTTGGGTAAGTAGAATTAACTACGCTGAAAGACCTTGAATCCTATTCGCTAACCATTTGATAACTAGAGCGTACATGGGCAATCAACAATTTACAGCCAGCGGTCTCTACTTCGAAGAGGCCGAGACAGCGATTCAGATCCATTGGGATTGGGGATGGACCATGCAGAACATTGTCGTGGACAACTGCAAGACTGGCCTCACTATTGTCGGTGGTGCAGGAGGAGTAAGTACTATGAATTGTAGCGCCGCTTCAAAAGAACTAACATTGTTTAGCCTATGAGTACCGGCCAAGGTATCGGCTCCCTTCACCTTGCAGACCTACGCTTCCACTACGTCAACGTCGCAGTCTCAACGTCTGTCATGTCGGACAATTCGACTGCTCTGCTACTCAGCAACTCGGGGTTCTACAACGTCGACACCATTGTCCAGGATACCTTCAAGAACCAAGTTCTTGTCCGTGGTGGTAAAGGAACCGTCAACGTTGATACTTGGGGCTTTGGAAGAGTCACCAGCGCCAACGGCACGACTGCCTTCCACAATGGCGCCAATCTCGACAGCCCAGTGAGAAATGGCTCTCTTGTCACTGGTGGGAGAAAGCAGTTCTTTACCAGACGTCGTCCCAAGTATGATGATTTAGGCTTCAGTCAAATCCTCGATGCAAAGGCGTACGGTGCCAAGGGTGATGGTACGACAGATGACACAGCTGTTCTGAACCATCTCTTTTCGGCTGCTGCCAACATGTCTGCGATTGTATACGTTCCTTTTGGTGTATACATCATAACGGACACTGTTGAAATTCCGGTTGGTTCGCGGGTTATAGGTCAGGCCTGGCCTCAGATCATGGCGACTGGCTCTAGGTTCGCAGACGCCCTCAAGCCTCGTGTCGCTGTTCGCGTCGGTCTTCCAGGGCAGGTTGGTGTCGTCGAGGTCCAGAACATGATGGTCACTGTCAAGGGTGCTACGGCCGGTGCCATCATGATGGAGTGGAATGTGCACGAGTCCAGCCAAGGCTCCGCTGGCCTATGGGGTATGTTGTTTCTCATATTGAAACCTATGCACTGCGAGGCTGACATCTTTTGACAGATACTCATTTCAGAGTTGGGGGTGCAGCAGGCACTGATCTCACCGTCAAAGACTGCCCTAAGCTATCTGGTAAGGTCAATCCGAACTGCGTCGCCGCATCTCTTATGCTTCACTTGACCCCCGACTCTTCTGGGTACTTTGAGAACGTCTGGATGTGGACAGCGGATCACGACTTCGACACTGCCGATCAGACACAAGTTGACATCTACGTTGGTCGAGGTATGCTCATTGAGAGTAAGGGTCCAACATGGCTCTGGGGTACATCAGTTGAACACTGCGTACTGTACCAATACCAGCTATCTGGCGCCGAGAATGTTGTCATGGGCTTGATTCAGACCGAAACACCCTACTTCCAGTCTTCCCCTCAGGCTCCAGCACCTTTCAAGCCCGGCGCATTCCCCAACGATCCTGAGTTCCATAATTGTACCAAGACCTCCAAGTCTTGTGCTATGGCCTGGGCCTTACGCATCATCGACTCTTCAGCAGTACACGTTCTGAGTGCTGGCCTTTACTCCTTCTTCAACCGTTACGATCAGTCATGTCTCAACTCTGGTCGACATGACTGCCAGGACAAGATCTTCTACACGGAGCAGAGCTACGATGTCTGGGTGCAGAATCTCGTCACACTCGGTAGCATCGAGATGGCCAGTCCTCTGAACGGAGTTCCCACGCTTGGAAAGCCAAATAGGAATGGCTTTGCATCCTCGATTCTAGCTTGGCTCGGAGGTTCCAAGAACATCACCGGACAGCGCAACTTTGAGGGATACAGGATCCATTCTGAACTCACAATTGGCATTGAAGAATTCTCCGAGGCCTGCCAAAATGCGCTCACTGCTCTTGTACGATGTGACAATGTAACAAGCGAATGGAGGAGTGCTGCCTATCATGGGATCTTGCCTATTGAGGTCGATGTCGACTCCATATGCGACAAAGACTGTGCTGAAGCCATATCGGATTGGCTGTCAGCTGTCGATACATACTGCGGTGATTCCAAGTGGGAGAACGGTGCTGCCGCGGGTGTCATGGGCTCTTTCATCTCCTATGGGATCAACGAAACATGTCAAACGGATAAAAAGACGGGAAAGTACTGCAATGGTAAGCCAACACGACAGCATGAACAAATTGTTCCTTTCTAACAATTACCAGACGTCATACTCGGGTTTAGCAATAGTGGGAGTCTTGAGAGTATGCCGAACAGCGAGCTCTGCTCTGACTGCTACGTTGGCCGACTCAAGATGATGCAGGCAAGTCCTTTCTCATACTACAGGAAGGAGCCGTACTACCAGAATGCTCTGAAGGCAGCAGTCTCGCGATGCCCTTTGTCAAATCAGCCAACGTCTGCCAAGGATTCGCCTTTTCCCTCCGAAACTACAGAAGACGCCATCTGCCTCTCCGATGTGAAGTACGTCACACAATCCGGGGATACTTGCGACTCGCTGGCCCTCAAGTACAGTGTCTCTTCCGCGGCAATCTTCATCGGCAATCCAGATATTCTCGATTGTAACGACATTGATCCAGGTGTTTCGATCTGTTTACCTCTTCAGTGCAGCACGTACAAGCTTGAAACAGATGATACCTGCATGTCCGTTGCAATCGCCACAGGGCTTCAGCCAGACACCATCCGTCTGCTCAATCCTTGGATACATGAGCTTTGCGGTAACATCCAGACCGCCACAGAGACCCTCGGTAGAGTTATCTGCACAACGACTGCTGGTGGCAAGTATGAGCATGATGTGAACTCGACCAATTCAGACCCAGCGTACTCAGAGTATGCCGACAAGTCTGTTTCACCTCCCAAGGGTGCCACTATTGCTCAAGGCACGACGGAATATTGTGGCCGATGGTACACAGTCCAGAAGGGAGACGACTGTGCTCGGGTTTTGGTCCAGCATCACATCAGCCTTCTTCTCTTTACCTCCGCCAACCCATCTGTTTCCCAGGACACGTGTTCATCGGACCTTATTCCGGGACAAACCTACTGTGTCGGCCCAACCAAAGACGCCTTTGTTGACAGAACGCCTATTCCTCCTTACTGGCGCTACGGTTGCTACGCTCGTCAACAAGACACTGGTAATCATAGTGTTTTGATCTTCGACGAGGTGAACCATGTCAAGCCAATGTCTATAGTGGCGTGCCAATCCTACTGTTTGTCATATTCTTGGTACGTCTTTGGATTGCAGAACGGCGACTCCTGTCTCTGTGATTCGCGTCTACGAATGGACAGTCGACTTGTGGACGACTCCAAGTGTAACATTCACTGCAACGGCAATACTACAAATCTATGCGGCGGTAGCGATGCTGTCCAGGTATTCAGTGACGAGTCTCTGTTACGTGTTGAGCATACTAGTCTGGGTTGTTTCATCCAGAATGATTCGAAGCACGTTCTCGATGGCGAGACTATTGATGAGAAGGATATGTCTGTGGAGAAGTGTGCAAGTATATGCACCATCAATAAGAAGTCTGACTTCTTTTCTTTGAGTGAAGGGTCAATCTGCACTTGTGGTCAGAAGGTAGCTACGTGGGCCAAGAAGACAGATGCAGGGGAATGCAATGTAAAGTGCATCGATCAGATGGGAGATACTTGTGGTGGAAAAGGGCGAGCTGAAGTGCACACCACTAAGACCAAGAATGCCATAGCTACTTAGGAATTACTTGAGTATTGTCATTTCCACTCATGTCCAACAGACCTGTGAGTCGGTAATAACAGAGCATAGAAGTAGTTTTTATTCAGACTTCTGCCTAAAGTATCCTGATACCCGTGGATCTACATAATATGGCGGGGTTTTCTGCTAGTGGAATAAAACATGCCATTACTCCTCTCCATTTCTCACCAGTGACAATTCTCTCACATCCTCATCTCATCTTGCCATCACAACCCATTCGCCACAACAATCACAATAAACCCAAACTTAGAGCTTTACAGAAGCCTGCTACACCTAAACCCATACCAACGCCGCAACTGCATAGCACATCTTCCCCGATCAGAAGTTATCAGAGTCGAAATAATTATCCAAGACGAGGATAATGCCAAGAGGCTAGAAGAGACTATTACAGATTAGGACCTTATTTAAGTAGCCTTAGCTAATCCTTCCCAGATTAAAGAGAATAGACAGCTAAAGAATATTATACTCAGCCAAGCTAACCGCCTTAAGGACGAGAATAAGATAATAAGATGCATTACTAATAACATCGCAAATAGCAGTTTAACCTTAATTAGTTCTATCGCAGGCTTTAATAAACTTGCCTAGCCTTTCGGCTTAGATACCTAGAAGCTAATATATTATAATATATATTATATCAATAGAGGTAACACTACGCTACAGGAGATCTATAAAGCATGCCTACATAAAGAAGAGCTTTAGACCCCTACTGCTTAAGCCAGAGACCTTATATATAATCTTTAACTTTAAAAAGCTAGGAGGAATGCAAAGTAGATAATTCCTACTATTAAACATCTTTTAAAAGACAAACTAAAAGGGTAATCTAAGAAAGATCCAGGCCTTATAGACTAACTCCTCGAAGAGGGCAAGTACAAGAAAGCCAGGGAACTCCTTTTAAAACCACATTCTCACAAGGATATATTAAAATAAGTTTAGGCATAGATATCTCCTGTGCTGCCAGCATAGCTAAAAAAGATCTTTAAGACTAATAAACAATTTAACTTTATTTACTATAAGTCTAGAGAGTTATACCAGATATACTATAACTAGAACTCTATCTAGAATTAAATTACTTATACCTCCTCTCTATTAAGAATAAGCTAAGGCTTTATTTACTACTAAGGCAGTAATAACTAGATGTTATTATATAAGCTTAAAACTAAGAACTAGCCTATATTCTCCCCTAATAAGGAGTTAACTAAAGATAATAACCTCTATAAGTATATATAACTATTACTAGATTAATACTAATAAACTTATTAACTACTTATTAGGCACTTTAGAAAATACTATAAGGAGAATTATTCTAAGACTATAGAGGATAAAAAAAAAAATAAGAAGAAGAAAAAGAGGAAAAATATAAAGAATAATAAGAATCTACTATTCCCTAGAATTCTATAGAATCCTTTATTATTATTTCCTTTAAATTTATTTCTAGTAATTTTAATATTAAGGAATATAATACTTATAATCCCTGCTAGGTTTAGGTATATAATATAGACTAAGATAGCTTAGATAAAGTAATTATTAATAGTAAGAAGTATAAAGGCTAGGTTAAGGTAGCTAAATAGTTACTTAACTCCTGGTTTTATACTACTTAGTAGGAAAAGGTAAGTCTCTAGAATATATAGCTTAAAGTATAGTGGTATCTAGATAAGTACTAGATTTGTTATATAAAGGAATTAGAAGAGTAGGATTATAAGCTATATATTTAGCTTTAAGCTCGTAGAGGACTAGATCTTGGTTATGCTTAAGCTATTACTTAGGCAGTAAGCTAGGTATAGCTAAGCACTTGCAGATTCTAGCCCGATATAATGATTTAAAACCCTGTAAGGCTACTTATGTGACTTAGGAAACCTATTTATAAGACGTTTTGTTTTTTTAAGGAATTAAACTATGTTAGAGAATACTGCAGGCCATGTTTATAAATTCCTTGTCTACTTTATTAGCAACCCTAATAGAAAAACTAAAGTAGTTATAAGAGATGCGCTAATAAACATAGGTTTATAATTCTGTCTACTAATGGAGCTTAAATTTGTCGCTGATCAAGGATTGTAGATTCGTCATAATCCAGTTTAACAGAAAAATACCCTGTACTTGATCGATCTATGAGCCATATCGTTATTAATCACGTGATCGGTCACGCGCTTCATGTGCGGAGCTGTAGCCTTGAAAACTCGTATGCATTCTACTAGTTGTTGCTCTTGACCACTTCCACTAAAGAACATCGACGAGCAGCCATGGTAAAAACTGTTCCATGATCATGGGTTCGGAGTGAAGCTAATTGTAATCGACAGGGGTATCCTTTAATGCTTAGACCTCTTACATAACCACTAGCCAGCTGTGGCGCCTAAGTTAAGCCACATATTACAGCTATTACATTTATAATATTAGAGTTTGCTGCTCCAGTGCCTTAATAACTAATACGAGGTCTTATGCATTATTATACCTAGTAAGTCTACCCTATTAGGAGTAGTTTCTTATTTAAGGTTCTATTATCTTACTTCTCTTAATCATATATCAAAGCGTCTTTAGTGCTTATCTCTGCTATATTATTCTCTAATATTACTACTACTGCTTGAATAACTTTGTATTACTAAGCGGCGGTTAGCCTAGATGCAGACTAGTACCCAGGATGATCCTGAAGCGGGCCACTGAGTCTAAGCATATGTCCTTAATTATGGTAAGTATATTAGGCAGTGTTAGATAAACCGTTAATACTTTGAAGATAATAGTAATATCTCCCTGTGGCACTGGCTGATTAACCTATGTTCCAGCTGGCTTTATCTTGGGATAAGGTTCAGCTCTCAACGCCTTGCATTCCACGTCCAAGTTTGGCCACAGCACTTAATGTTGCATAAGATCACAGAGCCGAAAAGGGAAGTCGCCGTCACACAAGCCGTTAAATCTAGGGGATGGTGCCTGACGTAGTTTATGGCCATGCATCTCAAGTGACTGACCATGACGCCCAGATGATGCCGGTCCTCCGGTGGTTGGGCCCGAAATTCAACAGGTATGGCAAGCCGGAGGAACGTGCTAAACTGAAACATTTCGGGTTTACGTGCCGTCCACGACATAGATAACAGACTACCTGGTCAAGGGCACATCCTGTTAACGGTTCATAAACCTTCACACGGACATCTGTTCTCGGATCTGTATCTGAGCGCAGATTCTGTTCCTACGTAGCCTAAGACTGGGGCAATCTTGCGATCCCGATTATAGCGACCAACAACCCATCTTAACCCCACAAGCTCATTGGCCCACAAGTCATTCAGTAACTCCTCTGATAGGTCTGATAACGCTGTTAATTTCACGACTAGCTGTCTTGGTGCGCTAGCATCTCTCTTACCTACGGCTTCGCCTCATGTACCATGTGCCTCGCCATAGGGCCCTAACGCCAGCTGTCTTCTGACTTGCAACGCCATGTTCATGTGGACTTCAACTTGAAAGACTTTTATTACATACCATCCATAGCTTGGCTTGGCTTGAGCTCGGTCTGTGCTCGACCTGATCCTTTGTCGAAAAGGTTGTTGGAATCGCGGGTCTTCGGAATATAAAATGTCTTTCCCTATATCAGAGCGGCCCCCTCGTGGTCGAGAATCACTAACAGAGGCTTGAATCGCTTAAGAGCTCTACAAACCGTGGTTCTTCTCAGGCACTAAGACTTGATTCAACCAGGCTGCTTTGAGGGCACTTAGTCGCCGGTTACTCGTTCAACATGGGGAGCACCAGTAGCCTTCATCCTTTCCATCTCGGAGGACTTGGTGGCCAACTAAGCCAACATCAGACCAATGGGTACCTTTCACTCTAGAGCTATATTAGGCGATGGACTAACTGAATTATAGTCTGTCTCTCCTTGGTACTTTTGATTCACCAGTACTGCCATCATTCCTCACGGACAACCCTACTCCAAATGGATACCCTTGGAGCACCCTGAATCCCTCTACTAACTACTATAATGATTATCCAAACACTGGTGTCATTAGGAGATACGATTTTAGTATCAGCCGTGGCACAATCGCGCCAGATGGTTATGAACTCGGGGTTATTCTTGTCAACGGACAATTCCCCGGTCCTACTATCGAGGCCAACTGGGGTGATACCATTCAGGTCACCGTCAGTAATGATATTGAAAACGAAGGCCTTGCTATTCACTGGCATGGGTTCCAGCAAAAGACTACACCTTGGGAGGATGGTGTCCCTGGTATAACCCAATGCCCTATCCCGCCCGGAAAAAAGTTCACCTACCAATTTGTAGCTGAATTATATGGCACTACTTGGTATCACTCTCACTACTCTGCTCAATACTCTGCTGGTCTCTTCGGTCCAATTGTCATTTATGGTCCTCGCGAGAAAAAGAATTACGACATCGATATTGGCCCTATATTACTAAACGATTGGTATCACCAAGAGTATTTTGATCTTGTGGAAGCAGTTATGAAGCCTGGTAGCCCCGGATTTGTCTTCTCCGATAGCAATCTCATTAACGGCAAGATGAACTTTAATTGCTCGAGTGTGTCTCCAGGAGACAATACTCCCTGTACCAGTAATGCTGGTGTCTCTAAGTTCCATTTTAAGCGTGGCAAGACCTATCGGCTGCGCCTTATTAATGCTGGCGCAGAAGGACTTCAGCGATTTTCAATCGACGGCCATTCAATGACGGTTATTGCCAACGACTTTGTCCCAGTGGAGCCCTATGAGACCAAAGTCGTTACTCTCGGCATCGGCCAGCGATCGGATATTCTCGTTAAAGCAAAGGGCGACCTCGACTCTTATTGGATGCGCAGCAATATCTCCAGCAAGTGCAGTCTTTCGCGTGCACCAGATGCCCTTGCTGCGATATACTACGACCATGCCGACCAGAATAAGGAGCCTGAGTCTGAGCCTTGGGATATCCCTGACCCGGGGACGTGTGCCAACGACGATTTATCGTTGACAAAACCGATAATGAAACTATCACTACCGTACGCAGATCTAACTATGGACTTGGAAGTTAACTCGTTCAAGAACGAGAGCGATGTGACATTATGGTCATTAGGCAACGTCAGCTTCAGGGCCAACTACAACAGCCCGACGCTGCTACTAAGCAAGTTAGGAAACCACTCATTCGAAGAGCAATGGAATGTGAGAAATACGGGCAACGCAAAGAGCGTCAGGATTAATGTCATCAACAACACACCAGTAGCGTATGGCTCTCATGCATCTTTATTATGGATCAGATGTATTGATATAGATCTTTAGACACCCCATGCATCTCCACGGCTTCAACATGTACGTCCTCCACGAAGGACCAGGCACCTGGGACGGTACCATCATCAACAGGAACAACCCCGAACGGCGCGATGTCGTTATGATCCGCGGTAACGGGCACCTCGTAGTTCAATTTGACGCAGCCAATAATCCAGGTCAGTGCCACAATAGTTTTGCGATGACTGCTCACAAATTCACAGGTGTATGGCCGTTCCACTGCCACATCGCGTGGCACGTTTCTGCCGGGCTCCTGACCCAGTTTCTTACGAATCCGGATAAGGTTGAGCGCCTACGTATTCCCAACATTGTGGCTGAGACATGCCGTCAATGGGGACGTTGGACATCGACGAATATTCCGGCGCAGATCGATAGTGGATTATGAACGGTTGTCTGTTCTGTGGGGTGGTGGTACAATGAAGTTTGGTGATAGTACTAGCTTGATGTCCGGTATGGCTTTAGGAGAAGTCAAAATGCTGTCCTGTATGTGAGCTTGAAATGATCTCACTCACACTTTGCGGTATAACTGTAGTTAGGTTGTGATTTTATTAAAGGTGCTTGCAGTATCTACAGATCCCAGAGTAGGCCTCGGGATCATCCCGCCACTGGTCGGCTAGCCTGATACCATTCTTCCCAACTAGGTCCCAGAATGGGGCGAAGCTGACGTCGAAGCCGGTGGCGCACACGATGATGTCAAACTCCTCGGTGCCGTTCATCGTCTTGATTCCAGTCTCAGTGGCAGCCTCGATGGCAGCGAACTCGATGGCCACGTTTGGCTCCTGGAGGGCTTCGAGACAGCCCTCGCCGGGAGTGAGTCGGCGGCAGCCCACCTTCCACTTGGGAATCAACTTGGCGCATAGTCCGGCGTCGTAGTTGAGTCTCTTTTCCATCTCCTTCTTGAACGCTGCTTCTGCCCTCAGCTGCTCAGGGGTATCGACGAGAAGCGCGAGGAAGGACTTGTTGATATGGTGCTTGATGAGACTCTGTAGCTCAAGCAGCTTTTTCGGATTCTCTCTGAATTCCTTCTTTTCCTCCTCGGTATAGTTAAAATTCTTTCCATCCGGGATGAGCTGCGACGCGTAGTTTGCCGAGATCCAAGTTGGCGTTCTGATGTAGTTGACTATCTTTGCTGCTTTTGGTTGCATCTGGGGCAAGATCTGGATGGCTGAGGAGCCGTTTCCGATAATGGCGACTCGCTTACCAGTCCAGTCAACAGAGGCATCCCATGCCGCGCTGTGTATTTCTTTGCCTCTGAAAGTGTCCAGGCCGCCAAAATCAGGCCAGCTCCATTTGTGGAGGATGCCGGAGCCATTGATCAACACATCAGCCTCATCCTGGATAGTGTTACCATTCTGGTTGATCTCAAGCTTCCACTTCCCAACCCGGCTTACCCAGCCCCGACGCAAACAACACGGAGCTTGCGTTTTTTGAAAACTGGCTGCTCCAAGATCGGAACCCAGTTGGGAGACTGTTGGGTGGCAGATCCATTATGCGCGCCGCTAGCCTCAGCTTCAGCAGCCCGGCGGAGTGGGAGTGTTGCAGTCATCGTCTCGGCGGTTGTTGTGGTTCTGAATCAGGGGTATCGAGCACAGTAATGGAGTTGTCACTCAGGAGATTGTTGAAAATAAACCTCGAAAGAATCGCATTCTAGATATATACTCTATCCTTGAGCCAGATAGAGCCAAGATGTGTGCGTCAAGCATTGTGTAAACAGTCGCGATCCCGGCCTGACAAATCCACTAGCCTGTCACACCTCAGGACAGCACCAGAGCTGCTGCGCCGAGTAGTTACCAAATCTTAGCCGTTTTCTCAGGATATCGGATGTGTCAACTCATCCAAGGAACCAAGACTTGCCAGATGCCACTGGAATTGTGATGCACGCGAGCTAGATGGCCTCAAAGCGTTCGACCGGTGATGGTTTCCTGGGACGGAGAATCGGCCCTGAAATTGAGGCGAATATTCGTAGCATCGGCAGCGTCCGACCCCCAGGGCCTGCGCGTGCTTCCCAAATCTGACACAGGGCTGCCGACTGGTCAGAAACGGTGTACCAACCTAGATTCTCTGAAGCATGCGACTCACCTACAGAATTGCTAGGCTTTATGACGTGTGAATGCACAAGGGCGTCCCAAAGAGCAGCCAGACAGTGCCGAATACAGCCGCGGTGGGCCAGCTGACCATTCCGAAGGAGATCTTGCATCGGGAGGGGATGGGGCTATGCCCGAGTGGGTAAGGACCCCAACGCGCTTAGCCACCGCCAACTGTCCCCTCGCCATTACGGCTTGGGCCCTGGCTAGCCGTCGTTGGTGCCCTGTCCGGGGTATTCATATCTTCCGCATCCGATGACCCGGAAATCCCCTCGTGGAAAGCTAGAAGTTGCAATAGTGGCACAACTATTGGCCGCAAGTCAAGCCACGTCTGGGGTCAAGTCTGGGGTCGAGTCAGTCTGGGTCAGAGCCAGAGTAGATGGGCTAACCCTTTTGCGTAGCGCTGCCCTTTGATCCGGGGAGAGCTTCGAAACAGGGTTCGACGCTAACTAAGTTTACTGACACTATTACGCTGCAGCCCCGCATAAACTAACTGGGGGTAACCTCAAACGTGGGCTATGCGTGCCATTCTCTGCCACAAGCCATTACCGAAACCCCACCCCCAGGAGACCGTTGGCGTTCCGACGTGAATGTGAGAGCTCCTCTTGAGCTTGTTTAACTCACAGCTTCGAGATACCATACATTATTATATAGAGGCCAGAGTACCGCGCAGTGAATGAGATTCTGAATTACACGTCTACGCCCACCACAACCACCATCATCACACAATCACAATCACAATCACAATCGCCTCTTGGAAAACCACTACAGGTCCTCGCCTTCTTGCTCCCATCATGGCTGCTCAACTGAAACCGCTGAAGGGAGCTGAGAACCTCAAGTCTCGATGGCAATGGTCCAGAGACCTTGGTGGCCCCGACATGCCCATCCGCCTTGAGGGTGAGATAGGCGACGTCATGGTGAAAGGCACAATCCCCGACAGCATCGATGGAACTTTCTACCGCGTTGCTGGTGACCACGTCACCCCTGTTCCTGAGAAACACAGCCCTCTCGAAGGCCACGGTGCCGTCAGCGCCTTCCGCATCCACAAGGGCCATGTAGACTTCAAGATTAGATACGTTCAGAATGACCGTTACAAAGTCGAGAGGGCCAATAGGAAGAGCATGTTTGTGGATATTGTGGGGCCATCCCATGGAGAACCACCCTTGCGTGCGGGCCGTTACCGAGCAAACCTCCAACATCAACGTCATCCACTGGGGTGGGAGGCTGCTCGCCCTCAACGAGATCAGCCAGGCCTGAACCATGGACGCCGACACACTCGAGACTACTGGCGTTAACCCATATGGCAACCAGGTCTTCCAGTCTTCAACGTTTTCAGCTCATCACAAGATCGACCAGAACGTCGATGAACTCGTCACTTGGGGATCCGGTTCAAATTCGAGGAATTGGTCTCCTACTCTGTCACCCGACAGGGCGAGGTTAAGAATCTCCACCGTATAATGCGCTTTATCTCTGGGGCGATCCACGACGTGGCCATCACTGAGAACTGGCTTGTGTTCTGTCAATGGCCCACGATTCCCTCCAGAAAGGCCGGAACTTCCGGACTTGTCTGGGACACCTCGCTGCCTACAGTTTTCATTGTATCACATCGCCGTCCAGACAAGCCATTGGCCGGCTCGGGCTGGAAGCCCTACGAGCATCGAATCTACACACATAACTCAAACACTGAGACCGTGCACACTGGTGGGGCTTGGGAGGAGAATGGCAAGATTATCTTTGAGGGTACCTGGCCGAACCAGCCAAAGAGCTCCTGGTTCAATTGGTGGGACCAGAAAGAACAAGCCCCCGACCAGAAAGCTGGATTTATCCGAGATAGCAGGCCTGAGAACACTGTGGTAGAATACGTCCGGTTCGAGATCCATGCCACAAAGCCAGACTGGACTGAGCTCGCCAACCCGGCCGTTCTGGTTAGTATTTCAAACGAGTTCCCCCGGATCGATGAACGCTTCTACTGCAAGCCACACGACTATGTCTTTATGAACATTGTCCATGCTGATCCCGACACGCCCCACGACCCAACACATGTCTACCGCAGCCTCAACGCTACCGCCATGCTTAACAAACGCACTGGAGAAATGAAGGTTTACTCGCCGGGACCGCACTGTCGATGCCAGGAGCCTGTCTTTATCCCGCGGTCAGATAACGCTCCGGAGGGCGATGGGCACATTATCTTCGCTGTTGACCGCTTGGATATCAATCTCACCAACATTGTCATCCTGGACACAAAGGATTTCGAGCATCCGGTCGCTGTCATTGAGCTGCCGATGCGAATGCGCGCTCAGGTTCATGGTAACTGGGTTGACGCGAAGGAGTTGAGCGGAAAGCCGCTTGTACCTACCCCTCCCTCAACCACATGGCTTGGCGGGAAAGACTGTGACGTTTCTTTTATCCGGGGGCTCCTTATGCACTAAAAGTTATTTTAATAACCAGTTAGAAATTATATCTCATCTCTCATGACTAAAATTCCCGAAACGCGTGAGAATTGCTGCATTGCCAGTGTCGGCAAATGCCGTTTGATCCATCATGGTGAACACCTGAGGTGCGTGGGGGGATCTGTCGAAGTGAGGCTTTCTAGGGGATAGGATGGTCTGTATCAGTGAAGGTCTTTCCCGGCTTACCTCTCTACGCTTGCCAAAGGGCGAGATACTGCCCGAGCCAACCTGTCGATCAATCGTTTCAGTGAGCCAGCGGCGAACAGAACGGCGAAGGGAGTCTTGGATCTGGTGGGCACGAGTAGCTGGGTGGGAATAATGACCATTGTAAACCACGAGACAACATAGATTAGAAATGGATGATGTTCCAACATGCTCTTAGTAGACCGTCATAAGCACATACGTTGAAGGCTTCTGACATGCTCCCATCAAGTCTCGGCAATCATACAACGCGATCAATTAGCTCCTTGCCGCCTAAAACTCTACATATTATTCCTCGCGCCTGGTTCGCTTATATCCTCGCCCGAGAAGGGAAGAATACCAAGGTCAAACATGAGTGGCCTCGGCGACATGGGGAGGGTCAGATCCATGACAAAAGCGAGATCGGGCAGGAAGCTCTCAGCCTCCAAGTCCATGAGCGGCTGAGTTCCAGAGCAGATTAGCCTCAGGGAGTTGCCGACATCCTGACCACAAGAGTCTCGTGAGCCCGTTGCCGGTGTTGGCAGAACACCCGACGGCTCAGAGCTACCGTCGGTTCTCTGGGTCACATTTTCTGTCATCATCGGGTCTTGCGATGGCTCACTACCGCCATGGACTGTCCCAAAGAGCCCACTGATGAGGTGGCTCTGCCTCTCCATCCTTCGCCGTGCCCTCTCCTCGAGGTAGATGGCGCCCGCCGCGCGAAGGTGCGTGACTGCGGCCAGGTTGCTCCTCGCCACTGCGTCGTGGCGGCCCAAGACACCTAGCAACGCTTGCGCGCCGGCGAGACCTTTCTCGATGGGAAACATGCCATCCAGGTCGCCGAATTGCGCCAGGCCAAGGACTAGCGCGGCGATGAACAGCGAGTTGACCACGAGCGGGAGCCGCTTCGGAACGTTTTCAGCCACCCCCAGTCCTCGCAGCAGGTCCACAGTTCGTATGGCCGAGTCGACGCAGGCGTAGGCCGCGACCACTTCGGGCTCTAAGTCGGTTGCTGGTGACTGGAAGGGGCCTGCTTCTGCGGCGACCTTTGACAGGTGCTTGGATACGTTCTCGACGAGGAATAGCCGTGTGAGGAGCATGATGGTCCAGTAGTAGGCCTCTTTGACGTGGAGGAGGGCTATATTATGCACCTTCTTCCCGTCTACCTCGGTGAAATTGCCCAGGCTTACCTCATCAAAGACCAGACCTGACGGCAGCCTCTCCGCCCACTGGCGGTGGCGCTCGCTAATTCGCTGCAGGATGTGTGTTGAGACCTTGCGTTTCGAGTATACGTCGGTTAGAATCTTCTCGAATATGTAGCAGATGTCATTGGCGGTCGAGTAGTTTTCCTTTGCGGCTGTATCCTGTGTCTCGAGGGTTGACGGCGGCCGGCCGAGTGATGCGCTCATGATTAGGTCGAGTATGCGCCGTACTGTCCAGAGCTTCTCTCGTCGGGTGAACTCAGCTGGGTCAAATAAGACATTTACATCGTGGCTGTGCAGACCCAGCACATAAGAGGTACGCACTGCAGTACCCAGGTAGACGTAGGCTGCGTTCTTCCGTGAGGCTCCCAAGAGGTATAAAGTGATGAGGATGTTGGCCTGGATAGTCGAAATTCCCAGGTCTCCTGACATGGCGAGGAATCTCCCGTAGTTGAAGTATCGCTCAGCTTCGTCATCTTGATCTCCAGGGCATGTCTGTGCGCCGATGGCGAAGACGAGAAATAAAACGGCGCTGGTGGCTTTTTGCTGTCTTCCGTCCTGCTCGATTTGCAGCCATCGAGACACCATCTCATTGAGCTCACGCTGATCGTACAGTCGAAGCACCGAGTTGGTCGCATATGAATACCAGCTTATAAGGCATCGGGCCTTGTCCACCGTAGGTCGAGGAGGAGGTTGATTGGCCATTCCTTGGATCCACTCCGACTGGGCCGCGGGTGCTGCCTCCACGAGGAGGTGCCATAAGGGTTCATGGGGGTGGGTTAACTATATTCTAGACCCAAACTGAATGGTCAGGTGCAGCAGAATTGTATCCAGAACGAAACGCCAGGGGCTTGACGGAGTTGCTTAATAAAGTCTTAAAGGGTATTATAATTATTCCAGCTTCCTCCCTGGTAGTATAGGCTATAATAGTAAGGCAGGGGCAATGTAACGGTTGCATAAGCCGTTAAACCTCAGGGCACAAGATCGGGCCATAATTATTATATAAGTAATTACAGGTATGCTATAGCTGCCTTATAGAAGCCTTACAGAGCTGTTATAGGCACGAATTGTAATAGGCAGTCCTAATTAGTTAGAAAAGGCAGGGGGCCTTTATATTACTAAAGTAATTATTATAATCCTAATAGTTATATTATATATATATATTTATTATATTAAACTACGAGATTTTACTTATAACTACTAAGACCTGGTTATAATAAATATCTTAAAATTACTAATACTTTATATAATTACTTAATAACTCTTGTTATTACTTTATAATTACTATATTTAATAAGTATTATAAATAAGTAAATATTATACTTTCCCTTTTTAACTTATAAACTAACCCTTTATACCTAACCTATAGGTTTAAAAGATTCTCCTTTAATTATTAAATTTATCTTCAAATAACTTAAGAGCAACCAAACCTTCTTATATATAAGTACTTTCAAGGTCTTAACAAGCATGCTAAGTATACCATTAGAGCTCAAGACCCCAACAGTGAGTCCATCTGGTTGTTTAAACGCCAGGACGCAATATTCACGGCTCTCAATAGGTTTTCATCAATGGTCTTACAAC
Organism: Fusarium veterinarium; assembly: GCA_019191175.1. NCBI lineage: Eukaryota > Fungi > Ascomycota > Sordariomycetes > Hypocreales > Nectriaceae > Fusarium > Fusarium veterinarium. Next base: position 52,863 of record JAHARR010000122.1, on the reverse strand, counting down.
AAAGCCAAAGCTCTGCCCGGCGTTCAAGTCATCATTGACACTAGCACTGGTTCGATAACTCAGAGCACGTTCCCGCTCAACAACCGATCAATGGTAATGTCAAGGATGGTCTGTTCGCCCGATGATTGGTTGTACCCTACTCGATTTTTAAATCAAGTTAATTGAAACTGTATTTTCTTTAATTTTCCTGGCATTAATCACAACGCATTTCTTTGTAACTACGTAATTGACGAAAGTAGCATAGCATGACGACCAATACATTATCCCTTCCAAAACTCCTGCCAAGCCCTCGGCCACTTCTCCCTCTCTAGGCGTCCCAGCCACTCCCGGAACTCTTCGGGCTCCTCGTCCTTCATTTCAATCTTTCCATCCTTAATTCCCATCCAACCCTCAACAGGAGCTCGAATAAATTCATGACGACCACCACAATACGTTCTCCATCTTTCGCCATCGGGACTGCCACTGTTGTAGATGCGCTTCAAATAGCACGCCTCACACCAATCACAGTCAGTACAAATAACGCAGCGATACATAGCCGTCTGGTTCCAGCTCGTGATATCGCCAGGATTATCGAGGCAATAACCGCCACAACGGATGCCGCGGTGGCCTGTGATGTCAAATTCGTTGATGGTATCGTTGTCTAGCAAGGCGCGGATCCGATCCTTATTCCCGAGCCCTTGAGGCATTTCACAGAGATATTTGTGATTGGAATCTGCAGCATTGTCATCGCCGTATTGCACTTCACCATCATCGTCGGTGTCTTCCCACGCTCCATCGCTGCCATCCTCTATACCGATACCCTCGTCGTTCTCTTTCTTTCTTGAAATGAGGTCCAAGCTTTTGATCATCAGCTCCTTGTCCAGATGATAGAATTGAGCGCTCAGGGCGATCGCAGCTTCACGCTGCAAACCTGGGAGACATGCGAGCACGTTGCACAGCTCACGCAAAGTATCCGAATCGTTCCATGGGTTCTGGTCCTTGAGGCTCACCAAGCAGTCGTTGAACGCCTCCGTCAACGTCTCTTCGAACTTGTCCAGCGGCCCGAAGCGACGATACATTCGTGCGAGGATGGTGGCTTCAGGTCTTTTTAGATAATTGGACTCGAGGTCGGACGTGAGATGGGCGTTTCCCAGTTTCCGTCCCGCGAGACCTTCGATTTCGGCAAGTGAATCGCGCTTCTGGGAGGAGCTCGTCGCTTGAAGAAATTCTTCGTAGATTATTTCAGCGAGCTCCCGGCGGGCGAGGTAAGGAATGCTGTCGGAGATGGTATCTGTGGCCGGATCGATGCAATTGTCTGCATCCAGGATCTCATACAACAAGCTCTTAGCCTTAGCCACATCGCCAATGCTGCGGCGGCAGCCAAGCGCGAACTGGTACCGCGTTGGTGATGCCCACTCAAAAGGTGCAAGTTCCTGAACCAAGAGTTCGTACGTCTTGATCATGACATGCTCTTGTCCTGTCTGCATGGCCGCTTTCTGGTACCACAAGTTTACCTCATCCCAGTCCTCAGCAGTCACGGCGAGTCGCATTGGACCCCAGTCCACAATTTTGGTGAGGGTATCCTCGTGTCGGCTGAGTTTATCAAGAGTACGAAGTAACATGCTGAAATCCCGGGATGTCTTTCGCTGATCTCCAGAGTACACTGTCATGGCCTCCTCCAGCGACTTGACGGCGTCTTCGAGCATGTCGTGGCTCGACTCATAGGTGGCCCGTACAATAAGTGCAGTGTGAAGCAGGTCATCGTACTCTTTGTTCAGGTCGGAGCGGTCGAGGGCGAGTGCCTGACACGCCATGTCATAAGCATCTTCGTCCTGATCGTCAATGCGCTGGAGGCACCCGGCCATGACAGAGAGTGTGGCAAATATGTCAATATCAGTTTTACAAAGTTTCAGGCTCTTAGTGAATTGCTCTAGGGCATCGAAAGGCCACTCAGAAAGGAGCGCCAAGCCCATGGCCCTGTAGCCGGACGGCCCGACTTCGACATCTTCAAAAGCAGAAATTAGTTCTTGTTCGCAAGAAGGTATGTCTTCCTCTTCAGAAGTGTCGTCATCATCTTCGCTGTCTTCGGCATCATTCTCCTTGTAGAACCACGAGTCGTCTTTTTCCTCAGGCAGAGGACCAATATCAAGCTCGCGCTGCGCAAAGTGTTAGTTGAAATTCGAGGTTTGAAACACCGAGACCTACGTACAGTAGCAAAAGCTTTCCATGCGAGTTTGAAAGCCCGCGAAGCCGTGTCTTCATGAATCTCCGTAAACCAGTGAATTACGTGGCCACGGGCGAGGGGCTGCAAAACTTGGGCTGGATTTTGAACGGCTCTCTGCGCCCAAAGCCTCATCTCTTTATCCAACAAATCTTGCGAGCATTCGATGGCCTTCTGTGCCCAGAGTTTGATATCATAAGGCACTCCCTCGTCGAAGTCATCGTAGCATATTCCTGCTTCATGCTGTAACAGTTTCTGGGTGCAGTTAGTTTGGTCAGATGGCCAATTCCAGCTGTCCATACGCCTGAACTTACCTTCACAACATCATTTTTGTTCGAAGAGATGATACTGAAGCATTGCATTACTCGTACGACAAGGTCGTCGGCGGCAGAAATGGTATATGTTTCGCCCTCTAGACCATCCTTCTTAGATGTAGCAATATCGATGATATGTTTGAAATGAGCCATCCAGTAATTCGCCGCGTATTTTTCGAGTATTTGCCTTGCTTCAGTTTTCTCCGGTGCTCCTGGCTCTTCAGGGCTACAGAGCACTTCTGCGCAAGTGGTGAAAATATCAACATGGGATAGAAGCGGTGATGTCTGTAGGGTGCTGTTGGAGACGTTTGCTGCCCGCATGTATTCACGAAGTGTGTTGTCCTGGAAATGAACAAGAAGCGAGCTATCCGGCTGGTATTTGTCGCGACACAGAAGCTTGTCAGCTCCGCCATCAGATGTGCTCTCAACGTTGGAGTCCTTCTGAACCACTGCCTTCCGTTGCATTTCTTGTATACGCTCCTCCCAGACGAGAGTGCTGGACATGTCCAGGATGCTGGATTATAGAAGTTAGTTCGGACCAGGGCGGTTCCCAAAATCTGGTTACATACCTTGAACATCTTCCTGTTACTTCCATCTCGAGATCAATCGACTTTCCGAACTTCAATTTAAGTAAGTTGTACGCCTCCTCAAGGATGAGTGGGCGTTCTGCGAAAGCTATCCAAGCGAATAGGAGTTTCAGTGCTGGCCTCTCCTGCTCTTTCAAATCATGAGAGCACGTGGTTAGTACATTGTTGTAGAAACAAGGCAGGTCTCCTGGAAGTTCGGTTAGAGATCTCATGGCTGGACGCTCAAGGCCCTTGCAGTCAAGGTATTGTAAAATCCTGTCAGTGTATTGAAGCCCTGACTATGGTCAGACATGTTTGTCTATCAAATTCCCTTAGAATCAACACTCACCGTATTTCCTGACTTCCATGACTTTTGCAATCTCTGCCTTCGCATAGTCACTGAATCTCGACAACCGAGGAAGCGACTCAAACCTAGAGTCAAGTAACTTCATGATACCACTCTGGGCAGTACTTGGATCTATCGAAATAGTGGCCAGATGTTTGTTGACACGATACTCACGCCACATCGATAGTATCTCGGAGTCGTTTCCGGTAAAAACTACCTTGATCTTCTGTTTGGAGTCGACGGTGCCTTCCATGTAAGCAAGGAGCTCATTAGCCTCATCTGGATTTGCTTGTTCAAGGCTGTCAATGACGAGGAAGAGTCGGTCATTCGACGGTTCTTTATATAGTAGGTCGATGTCCATTGCCAGATGTTGAAAAGTGACCATGTTACACAAGACACTTCGGACGCTACGCTGGCAAGTTTCTCACGGAGCTTGTGATTCTGGTTGACGACTTGTAGACCGATTGATCGGAGAGCCGACTTGACAGACCTGAAAGGCTCGTTTGATTCCTGAAAGAAGTAATAAGCGACTGAGGATTGCGGGTCATTGTTCGTCTTGCTTCGGAGCGATTCGATGATTGAGTAGGCCAGGTGTGTCTTACCCAATCCTGGTTCGCCCGTAATCCAGAGGAAGTTGGTCCCGCCGTTCTGCCATTCTTGGTACTTCTTGTCTTCATGGAGCCAAGAGTCAGTGCCAGCTACGAAAGAGCGACGCAGCTCTTTAAATTTGGCCAATGGGTTTGGAGGTGTCCCGAAAAACTGCTTTGCCACGTTCAGTGCCATTGACTTCCCGGTTGCGACGTCTTTTTCGAGCTGTGCAGTCGCCTCGGCGTTATTACCCTGGGCCAGTTGGCTCCTCAGCTCTTTGATACTCCGTTTAATGCTGGCCAGTGAGGCATGCTGTTGTTGGAAATTTAGTTCCTGCAGCTCAAATCCAGCTTCGATTCGTCGGCCTTGGCCTTGAAAGTAGACAACCATTTCCTCGTGAATGAAATCAACCTTCTCCCCAAGAGTTCCCATTAATGTCTTAATGTCCTGGGTATTTCTCACAGTCATCAAGCCATTCGCGCGACTCAGGCGAGAGATGGCAGTGGTAACATCGCCGTAGGCTGCACTGAGTTTGGCGTCGCCGCTTCCTTGAACGAGAGTATGGAAGAACTTCAACGGCCTTCCTTCCCACATGTACTTCGTCTGGATGGCAAAGACGACCATGAGGGAGGTGAATGCATCTGTAACACATTCCGCATAACAGTCGCAGTCGGGGAAATTGTCCTCGATGATTTGGAGCGTCTTTAAGAAAGACCCAGCTTCTCCGATAAGGCCCAGTAACTGGTCATAGTCCTTAGACTGAGCCTGGCAGGCCTTTATGGCGTACGTTGCTACAGTCCAAATCGCGCTGGCGGGAGGAAACGCGGCAGTAGCAGAAGAAGCAATCTGGTCGCCGATTCTCTGGGCATAGTCAAGGTTCTTGCCGATGAAGTGGACTGCCTTGTCCCAGTTTCCACCGTTGTTTCGCCACTTCTGAAACGATCTTTTGGACGTGTCCACGGCACCCACGACATCAGCCAAGCTTGTGACGAGATGACCACCGTTGAGGTCGAGTTTCAAGCCTTTTTCTCCTACCGCATCGTTGTAGGCCTGGAATGCATCTCTCCATAGTCGAGCTAGCTCCGTGTGTTCTTTTCCTGCTGGATTTATCTCGACAGCCATTGTGAGAGTGCAGTCCTCACTTGGACCAGAAGTGAAAAGCGTTGGAGGCACGACTGGTTTAAGGCCAAAGTAATGACGGGCAGCTAGTTTATTAGCCCATTGTAGCTAATTATATTGGCTTGTTCCAGCTGAGTCTCGGCTTGTCTAGCCTCTGCCCTTCCTTGCTTTTTAACCCGCTAGGGCTACAAGGTGGCTGTGGGCTGAACCTTGACCTTTCGGAGAAGGCCGCCTTGCTGGCGCTTGTCTTTCCACCGCGCATGTGATTTTCTGGAGAAATTTGAATATGTTTCTGTTCCTGCTGCTTGCATAATCGGTTTCTCCGATCTTGCTCGCGCAAAGATCACTTTACTTTATTTATGCCCTGGTCTAGTAAAGAGCGTTACTTAACGGCACCTAGCCTCTATCCTCGAGGTAGATGCGTAGTATTAGGGTAGTAATTACCCGATAGGAAGTAGAGACCTTAAAAGTAATATTTATACACATAGCTGGGTTATATATAGCTAGGTTTAGGCTATACTTAAGGCAGCTAATTATAATAATATTAACTTAATAAAGCTTTACTTATTCAGAGATGATAACCTCTCCAATGGACGATTGCCAGGTTCAAGCGATAGCAGAGCTCCGCTCGGAGCTCAAATAGCAGGTCGCGATTCACAAATAAACGACAGTAGCATGCTCTCCAGCGACCATGCATTTGTTTCGAGTGCCGAGACTTTATTTTCTGAATCCATGAGGCCTCAACGAAAGACCAGCGAAGCCCCCTCTATACCTCTTTCGTTTATCTCGCTTCTGGACGACACTCGAGCTCTTTCTCTCAATTCCGTCCTCGACCCTGAGAAGGGGCTTCTAGCTGCTGCCGAAAATAATAATACAGAATTAGGCACTGATTCGGATGACGGAATGTGGGAAGGGGGCGATGACTCCATTCATCTTCGTCTTTTAAGTCAACCATCTGCCGAGTATCTTTTCGAAGGGTAAGGTCTGATTCCTTTCAACCCCTGCAAATGATGGGCTCTGTTATATTGACTTTGGGTGTAGGTTCTTTAAACACTTTAACCCTCTTGTCGGCCTACTAGACCCTCAACTTTACACATTCTCATATACACGAGAGACGTCCCCCCTACTCCTCTCTACGATTCTGGCTATATCGGCAAGGGTTCTCCAACCAGAATCTTACGTAGCCGTTCAAAAGCATTCAGATACCCTTCTGGCTCAAGTCTTGTTTACTTGCGACGCTGCTATTGAGAATATTTGGGCGATAGGGTGTATGTATCACTGGAAAAACGTCAATGATACTCGGGGCTATACTCTGCTGGGCTTCACGATACGATTGGCAGCTTCTGCCGGGTGGAATAAATTCCGGGGTAGCATGGACTTCGCATGTAAGCCACAGGTTATTGACCATCCACCAGTCAACCTGGCTCGGCAACAGCGAGATCAAGAGAGGTTGTGGCTGGCATTAGGCAATCTCGACCGATCGTAAGTTGATGACATTCCAAAAGAAGGTTCAAGACATTAACCTATTACACCCACAGTTCAAGCCTCTTCACCGGCCGACCAGTTGCTATGGAAATGATCAACAAAGAGATAGGGGCTCGAGGGTGGTTGTCTTGTGAAACATGGGCTTATCCTCAAGGGGATAGTAAAGTGGCTGGGACTTTCGAGCTGACACAGATATCTTGCCCTGTCCTGGACGCAATGACGAATTTGCGAGAAGCACAAGATCCTTCTTCAGCATCTACAAGCTTTCAGTCTTTTCGGAAAGCTATGGAAGCCTTCAACGTTGCCGTGACCGAGTGGGGCCAATACTGGAGCTCGAAATTCATGGAATGTTAGTTATAATGTCACTTCTATTACAGATGCATTACTAATCCGCAGAACAGTACCCGACTCTGAACCTTTTCAATCTCACCTGACTTTATTTTTCCAAGATTATACACGGCTCTACTTTAATTCTGTTCTCCTGCATCGACTTCTACTCATCGAGAAGTCTGACATCTCTTACAGTAGTGCTGTCGAAGGCACAATGCAACTCTGCTTTTCATGTGCTTTAGGTGTACCGTGTGCTACAGCACATGATTAAGATGGGACACTTAGATATTCTATACTTTCTCTGGGATACTGCTCATCTAATGACAGGTTACTCTGCTATGATGGTACTGAAGCTTCTGAACCAATTTCGTCATCAACGACTTGTTTCGACACGCAATGCATTCGAAACGCTTACTGAAATCAGCGATCTATATTCAATTGCTGCCAGATCTCTTCATACAGAGGAAGTATCTGTCTTAAACGCCACACGAAAAGGTCGGTCGAGTAACCCTGCCGAGGTCCCAGCACGGCTTTTTGGAGCGATTCTGGCTCGTCTAAAAACAAACTACAAACCTGCCACGCCTGGTAGTAATGGCTCATCGTTACAAGCAAGCTCGGGTACCGTTTTAACATCAATGGAGGGTGGTTATCAAGGCGAGATTGTCAACATAGGCGTGGGGGACGAAGGGACATCTCATAGCTTGTTCCCTGTGCCAATGGCAGGTCAAGCTGAAAGTTCTGATTTAACACCTCGTCGAGAGACTGACTACGTGGCCGACGGCGATTTTATGAACTCCATGTTTACGCTTGCTGGATTAGTCTCCTAGGACGAGCCAGGTATTTTTATTTAATCTCGCTAGATAATTTATATATCTTTGACATAACATGTGACAGTCAGGATTCCAAACAGTTAAACTAGTCCGTACTAGGGTTATGTTTGCAGATTGCGTAGGGCGTTATACTGAGCGGTTATTAGTTATTACGTCTCTTAATGAGTAAGTAATGCTTATTAGGCTTATCGATATAAAGAAGTTTTATTAATAGCTGGTGAGCTAATACTATGAAGTGCTAATAAATGTGGTTTATATACTAGTGAAGGTAGATATTAATTAGTGAGGTCATCGTGGAATTAGTGGTAATCTTAGAGAATCGGTATTAATTATAGTTAATTAGCTATAATCATAGGCGCTAATCTACTGATAGTGGGGTTATAGTATTTCTATATTAAAGGTGTATTATATATCTTTTTATTTATTCCTTTTAATATAATTTATAGCTAGGTATATTTAGTATTAAAATAAGAAAGTAAGTTTTATCTTTTTTATTATACTTATGTATTTTATATTAATAGAATTTAATTAAATTACTTAATTTAAGATTCTAATATATTTAAATCCTAATTATATTTCTTAATAATAAATTTAATATAAACTATACTTAATTAACATAAAAAGGTTTTATTAATAATTAATAAGTTAAAATCTATAAAAATACTAAGAAATATATTTTATATATTAATATAGTTATATAAAAAATAATAAATTTTATTAAAACTGTAAAAGTTTATAAATTAGAGTTATTACTTTATTAAGGCATTACTTAATATTTTCCCCTTATTTTAGCAAATATATTATTTTATTCCTATTTAAAATATAATATATTAAGGGACTTTGTCTTTTTCTGTTCCAGGATGCAGGATAAGGTAATACAGTGCAGAAGAGGGAAATATAGTATAGATCCCAGTCTTGCTCCTGGTATACCCTCGGTCTAACAAGTCCCTAGGCTGCTACATTCTTAGGCCGCTGCATTCCTGAGCCGCTGCGTTCTAATCTTCGTCATCGCCGTGCGTCTCTCCCGTTCCTCGGAACGCCACCCACGTCAAGCCGGGACATCCGGAAACATCCGCGACATCGGCTACATATACCTTCTAGAAGCCACCGGTAAATGTTTATCTAAGGACTATACTCGCATTAAACTTTTGAAGAGATTAAGTCTTGCATATTAACAGATCTAGACATGCCATTATCTCTCGGACAGCGTCTGAAGTCAGGATGGAAGTCCCTCAGTATTAATCATAAGATTTTAATGCTCATGTTCAAGTAAGTTCTCTACTTGCCTGCTCTATAGATGTTTTTAGTTAAGCCCAGACTGATACAGCAGTATAGGGGTTCGATACCGGTGGCAATCTCGTTGTCGTTCTATCAAAGCACTCCCGTGTCAAAAGCATTTACCTCACTAGGATTCCTAGTTGCCATTATTGCAATTGTCACAGTAAACGTGTTGCCACGTGCGAAACTGCTTGAATTGACTTTTGGAATATGCTCCTTGACTGCCATAGCTATCCCACTAGCGATGTTGGCAACGTGGTCGGGGTTGCAAGCCCGCTTCCACACTGACCCAAACGGCTTACATGCGTATAATTCATCGCAGAGTGGTAAGACAGGGAAGCTTGAACCCAACGAATACTTTTGTCCTAACACATTCTAGCAATCATCGCTATCTGGCTCACTTTTCACATCTGGGTGAGTAACAGTATTCAAGCAAGATTCCCGGCGCTCCTTATTCCCACGATATTGTACAACATCTTCATGATCGTGCAATTCACCTCTTGCTCAGTCTTTACCACCTGGAAAGAGTGCTGGGATCTGATATACCTCACGGTTCGTTGTTACTACACCGGTATAGCCATATCCTTCTTTTCTGGACTCTTCTTTTACCCTACAACCTGCCGGACGGAGATCTTCGAGGTTCAAGAGAAATATGTTCATTGCACACAACGAGCCTTGAGCGAATCCATCAATTATCTAACCCAACTATCAACAACTCCTACATTTCCGTTGATTTCCGGTCAAAGTTCCGGTCAGAGTGCAAGACAAAGTGACAGCAACGATGGGGCTGATGCGCAAGGGCGACGCGACCAAGCTGAAAAGAGTTTAAAAAAGCAAGTATCCAGCGTTAAAGACCTATACACCAAGATGCATGAAGAACTGGTGATGGCGAAGCGCGAGATTGCTTGGGGAAAGCTCCGTACCCAAGATCTGGATGCTATCAGCGACTTGTGTCGACGCATCCTCATGCCAGTGTGAGTGCTCCTGACTTTCTGGAATACCTGTGAGGAAGCTGATTTTATTCTCAGTGGCGGCATGTCCCACCTCCCAGATATTCTCAAGCGCGTCGAGGAAAATGGAGGCTGGGTTCCCTTCGATACTCAAGTGGAGCAAAAACAGGTCTCCGAATCAAATGACCCCGCCGACAAGGCTAAAAGCTTTCAAGAGTATGACAGAATATGGCAGAATGCAGTTGGCTGCTTGGTTGAGCCTGCATCTGACCTGGTCAAGGCTGTCAATGATGGACTTGAACATGCCGGCCTACAAATGGAACTCATTCCCAGACCAGGAGCTAAGGGTTTTATACGTCGAATGCTTGGCACTGGAGGCAATAAGCTAGCCGATACCGAATCAAAAGGCGGCGGAAATGAGCCTGGTAGCCCCGAATTTTCAAAGGTGCTTGAGGAAAAGCTTAATAACTTCTCCAAGGACAGAGTTGCCTCCTTGAACGCATGGGTTGATAATGGGCGTCTCCCTGCAGATCTGAAACCTGATCCGCATAGGTCCAATGAAGGCGGTGCCGACGAGCGTCTTAGTCCTGAAATTCTCCACAGGGATCGACAACAGCTCTATCTTCTCCTGTACATACAACAAATGGTGAGTAAGATCTCCTGGCTGCAGCTCCTGAGTTTTTAACGAATCCCGTGTAGTTATATTCTGCTGGGATATCTGTGCTTGAGTTGTGCAAGTTTACCGACGAAATAGTCGCCAAAGGCGTTATGACCCAAAATCGACTTATTGTCCCCTCCTTCCGCAGAGTATATAAATGGCTTCTCAGCATCTTCGACACGGCCGACCAGGCTCTAGCTGATGACGACCGACCAGGCTCAAAGAAGGAGGTGACGCTGGTATTTGGACAGTCTACTCGACAAACGCGTGACATCGAACACCTTCCGCCAACTAATGCTTACGAAAGATTCGGGATTAAGATCCAAAGATTTCAAGGATTTCTCAAGGGGCCCGAGTTCAGCTTTGGCTTCCGATCAGCTTGCGCTACCATGTCGTGTGCTATTATCGCCTTTCTTGAACCAACGCAGACGCTGTTCATACACTACCGCCTGATCTGGTCCGTCATCATTGCAGCAATTGGGTCGAATATGTCTGCCGGGCAATCTGGCGTTTCTTACAGTCTTCGAATCCTCGGCTCGTTTGCAGCTTTGATTATCTGCTATCTAGTTTGGTACATTCCAGACGGTCACACAGCGTAAGACACGTTTGAGTCCCCATTCAAATTGCCACGAAACAACTAACCGCTAAATAGAGGGGTCATTGTTTTAATGTGGTTTGCGGCTTTCCTCCAGATGTACTTTTTGATTAGGTGGCCCCGGTACATCATTGGATGGTTAGTCGTGTTTATTACCGAGGTTCTCTCAATCGGCTACGAGACCCAAGTGAACAAGAAAGGCGTCGAAGCGGCAACTTCATCGGGTGTCATCTACTATAAACCTTATTCCGTTGTTGCCGTACGCGTTGCTTGCGTCTTGTGGGGGACTTGCGCTTCCATACTCTTCACTTACCTGCCGTATCCCATCACAGCTAGAGGCATCCTGCGTAGGAATATGGCGGGCATTATGCACTTAGTTGGCAATTACCACACAGTAGTGCACGCGACCTTTAAGGCTCGACTTCGCGGGACGGAGGGGGACGTGGCTGATAAGAAGAGCCAAGGTCACTTGCTTTCGCGGACCCGCAGAGCAATGTTTAACAAGATCATGGTCTTGAACTCATCTGTCAAGCACAACGTCTACCTCCAGAAATACGAACCTACACTGGGAGGTAAATTCCCTGTTGTAATTTTTTCTGACATTATCTCACAACTTGGAATGTAAGTTCGACTTTGACTACTGCAACGCAGTGTGTGCTACATGACTGACACTCAGAGTAGGCTACTAGACTATATTGCTCTCTTGTCATATTCCACTCAAGCATGGTCATTGCATGGGCCTCACTCGCAATATTACCATACTTCAACGCGTACACGAGAGTGGATGGAAGATCTTGCTAGCCTTCTTACCTCAACTAATGTGCTAGAAGAGAGGATCACTGTTGTTCTATATCAGCTTTCAGGTGCGGTTGCAACTGGCCAGCCACTGCCGACAAGGATCGAGCCCGGAAAATTATATCAGCTTTCGAAAAGATTATCACAACTAGACCCTGCGATTCTGGATATACGACATATACAGGACCTTGGTTACTCGACCTACGCTGTTGTTGAGATGATTTCTAACATGATCAATCATCGGGTCAATGTCCTTACTCAAAGCATCGAAAACCTGGTTGGCATCACGTATTTCGACGTTGATAAGATGTATTCCATAGAACACGGAGAGGTTGAGGAATAGTTTGTGTCTATAACGTATATAGTAAGCGAACCGATCAGATACGCGAGCCGATAAAAAATCTCAACCTAACCAGAAGGGCAGTGGTAGTTTGGGCCAAACTACTAGTTAGGGTTTAGGGGCACAGACTGATATAAATACAGGCCAGCACGCAGGGGTAAGTAAAGGATGCAAACAGAGGGGCTAAACTACTATCTTGTATTACAGCTAACTAGGATTAAGTATAATAGTTATAATTTCGAAGGGATAAACTAGCTTATACTAGGTTTATTAGCAGATAACATAGAGCATAATACTGGGCTAGTATAAAGTATTATATTACTTAATAAATAAGTAATATTTATAAGGCTTATTAATATAAAGAAGTTTTATTAACAGCTAGTAAGCTAATATTTATAAAATTACTTAAGTATAATTTATATATTAGAGGTAAATTATAAAGATTTTTTTTTTTCTTTTTTAAGTTTAGAAGTTAGCCTCGAAAGGTATATCTAAGTATCTCCAAAGTCTAACATAATTTAAACATTTATTACCCCTTAGTAGGCAAAGCTTTATTAAGTTAATATTATTATAGTTAGCTGCCTTAATTACAGCCTAAACTATAAAGATTATTATAATAGTTAAATTATAATACCTAGCCTATTATTAAATAATTATTAATATTATAAAATATATTATACCTTTATAACTTATTTTTAGGTGTTTTTTATTCTTTCTTAAGGATTAATTTATTTATATTTTCTATTATATTATCTTATATTAATTATAAATAAGTATTCCTCTTTATTATATTTAAAATTTAAGTTTAATAAGTAAATAAATAATAAAAAGTAAATTATTATTATTAGTTATAATTATATTACTAAAATATTTTACTTTTAAATAATATTAAAATTATATTATATTATTAATATTATTATATAATTATAGACTTTAAAAATACTTATTTTTACTAAAATATCAAGATAGAAATACTATTTATATATATAATTTTAATTCCTATATTATTATAAGGAGAATAATATAGCTTAATATAGATTTTAAATATTCTTTAGTTTAATTCTAATACAAAAATATATTAAATAGTTTTTATCCCTTATTTATATTAATAATGCACTAATGTTTAGCTAATCTATTAAATCTATTACATATTATATCCCGTGACCTATTTAACCCTCTTTATGCCGCCAATGCCAACAGTCTTTAACTTCAGGCAACTAAACTTATATAAAACTTAATATATTTTCTTCTTATTTCTCTAGTTCTAAAACCCTATAATTACCCCTCTTCTATCTATAGCAGATATTATAATATACTGCCCCCCTCGTCTTTAAGCTATAATTTAAGATTATTATTAGCCTATTACAGGTTGCTAATCTCCTTTAATAAAAGCAGTACCTCTATTGCCTACTTCCTGATATTATAAAGCTACTTATTATATAAGCCGCCTAGATAAAGTTCCTTTAGGAACTTATTCTACCTCCTCCGTAGGTAGCCTCTATTTAGGGCCTATCTAAGAGTCTTAAGGCTCTTTATCTTAGTATTAAGGAAGGCCTTACTAATCTAAGGGATATAAAAATATAGCTATATAAGCCAGAGGACCTTATAGCCAAAGAGGGCCAGCCTAATATAGCCGATATTATCTTTAACTATCTAGGCTACTCTAATTTTAGTAGCTATTATATAAAGCTTATTATAATTACTTTACTTAGCGCTTAAGAAAGCTCTTTTAATTATTTAGATTATATTATAGTCTTCTATTAAGTAAGGCTTATTAGGCCTAGGTGGCTGCAGGCTTCTTCGGATAATAGGCATCGCAATAGGGCAGCTGTAATGCTGTTAGCGGTTGCGATTAGAAGGTATAGGGGAAGTCAGATTGGATCACTTACTGCGCAGTAGATAATTTAAGCATGGTATGGGTCGGCGAAAGAGTGGCCTTTAAAGTGGGTTGCAGGAAGAAGATGGGGGCTAGCTGAAGAGTAAGTAATGCTCTCTAGCTGGGTTATATACAGCTAGATTTAGGCTGCAATTAAGGCAGCTAATTATAATAATATTAACTTAATAAAGCTTTGCCTACTAAGGGGTAATAAATATTTAAATTATATTAGACTTTAGAGATACTTAGATATACCTTTTAAGGCTAACTTATAAACTTAAAAAAAAAAATTAAATAGTTTTTATATTTTAAATAAGGGTGTTTATAGAAAATTAATAGAACTTTATTATATATGGTTTATATATAAGGTCTATTATAACCAAGCTAGGTATATTTATTTGCTAAATTATTAGTAGCTTATTTTTAAATTGCTATTAGGCCGAAGCAGGCCCTACTTCCAACTTTAATATTTAAGTAGAGACTATTAAATCTATTATAAGTATAGTTAAGCAGTTATTAGTTTTAGCACTTAAGATGCAAGAGCGGATAATTTCCTCCAAACTTATTAATTTAACCCTACTTAACTAGGCCTATATAAAGAGTGTCTGTTACCAAACTGAATATCAACTTAATACCTTATTTAATATTCCATTAAAGGAGAGGCTGGCTTCCAAGAATTCGGAGGGCCTATAGACAATGTTTAAAGACTTTAATACTTGTTAAGCCAATTTCCTGATTGCCAGACTGCTTGCAATCCCTCCCCCAAATCCATAAGCTCCCAATCATGGATTTATAATTCTCCTAAACGTTAACACAGTTGAGGGCATTGATGTTAATAAGACCACCCTGATTTTCTGTGTTACCATTTGGCAAACGGAACTTTGCAAAGAAAGAGAACTTACAGCAGCCGCTTTAGTGTCGCAGCAGTAGGTGCCTTGGTTGCAGCCGGTTGAGAGGATTCCAACAGTACAGGCTAGGTCCAGAAGGCCGGCGCCATTGCAGCATACCTGCTGATGATTGTCGCTGTTGCAGGTACCACCGCTACTGCCACCGCCGCTGCCGCCGCCGCCGCCTCGAGCCTCAATCTCAGCAGGAGCGGCAATGGCAACAACAGCAAGAGTGAGGGCGGAGAGAAGAGCAGTGGTCTTCATTTTGATTATTGTGAAGTGGTTTTTGATTTAATAAAAACTGAACTGGGAGGCTTGGTAAGATTTCTTGGAGGCTTGGGCCTTTGAGGGTGCGATGGATAGTTGTGAGTTGAAATGTTCGAGTCAAGGTGGAAGTCAAGGTGGTTTATATAGACGAAGCCGAGCACGATCAACACAAGTTCAAGTTCAAGTTCATAGTGTCTACGGTTACTGTAAGCTGCGGAAGTTGCCGCAAAGTGCTCTCTGCAGCCCCCCCCCCCCATTCTCTTAATCAACTATTATCATACATCAAGCGAAACCTCTTTTCTTGATTTTTATCGCCACTTATCCATACTTGCCTCACCGTCTTTGGCGCATTGTGCAATAAACTCACTACTCAGAGGAGGTAGATGAGGCATGTGACTGCTCAGGAAGTTCTAGTTTATGTGGGAGCCCCTTCGTAGCTGGAATGCAGTATCTCCTCGGAGTTTGTTGCAACCTTAGCCCTGATGATCCCTGGGTCTACGGAGTGCACTAGGAATTTATGCTGTAATTATGATTGTACGTTAGTCCCAGTCTGAGCAGTCACTGTAGTACTTGCATTAGACGCTGCAGGTAATACACCGGAATGCTGGGATTATACGACATTAAGCGGTACTTCTGGTTTTTGATCTAGCCTTCTCCTCCATGAGGTTTAAGTGAAGTTAGCAAAAGAAGTCATTTTAATTAGTAGGACAGTAAATTTAATACTTTTAAACCTTATTTGGTATATTTCCTATATTTTCGCAGGATATTATCTCAGTTGATCATTCCCTTAGTAAGAATAACATTGGTTTAAGACCGAGCTAAGGGTAACTATTACACTGAATAATCTTAGATAGCCGCGCGTTGATCAGCAAGGCAAAAAGACTAATTTAAGGCTTGATAGTTAATATCCGGATTATTTGTTCGAAGTCTTATTTGACTTTAGCATCACCTTCTCCCGGCTCGTCGCTTCATGTGATTTCCGCATAGCCGGGAAAGCTCTGACTGATGCCATCATAGTTGCCAGGTGCCGGTATTAATGCCCGACCAAGAAGGAAGTGATCGGCGAATAGTAGGTTATTGAGAAACGATAAGGGATTCAGAGCCTCTCGATTGGTGAGGTTCGCGGTGTCTAAGTTCGATAGTGTACAAAGATCGACATTACCTGCTTGGGCGCCTGCAGCTTCCTTGCCAAGGCTGAAACACTTGTCCTGGCTATGCCTTATAATCTTCCGACTTATGGGTGTCTTAATAAGAGCTCTATAAAACTGAATGTTTCAGTCGTGCTGGTGCCTCTTTTGGACACTAAAGATATACCAGGCACCGAGCCGGCAGGATCAGGAACTAATCTTTGTAATAGGTGCGACTACCTTTTATAGACATAATATAATCTGAGCCGGAGATGCAACGTCTTGACACGTAATGAGACATCCTGAACCCGGTTGCCAATACCCCACCTTGGCAATGTTATTGGCCAAGCAAGGCTGCCTAGTATCATAGCGTAAAGGCAGCTTTTACCGGAATTGAAGTCGTTAGAATATTACGCCACTTACCACAATCTAAGGTGTGTCCAACGTCATGGTTTGGCTTTGCTTGTAGTAGCTCCAAACTAACGCCTGGACGGAACCCTAACGTGTACTGTTTCGGCGTACGGTTCTTATCGTGGACCATTACTTTCACTCTTGTTAAAAATTACTTGCAAGTCTCAATGTCCTCCTAGTCCTTGCTCAATCTTCTGAGATTTGACTATGACGACACTTCAGCCTTAAACGACCTAGCAGAAAGCGATGCACTTTTACGCCACAAACCCAAATTTTACCATTTATTTTGATCGACAGTCAAGATGCTTTTTCAGTGGTCGGAAGAAGCCGCATGCCGTAAAATCGCGGGGAAAATACAGCATTCGACAACTGCCGAACTTGCTTTGTGCAGAGGAGTGTAGGAAACCTAATGCAAAGGCCGGATCGAGATTTACAGCGTAACATTATTCACAACGTCTTTTTCATTTCATGTTCCCTTTGCATGCTTCTAAGTTTCACTCTGTTATATGCCTGAAGTTGGCCACCGGGAATTATAGCACTCTTCTGCAGCTTAAATGCCGAGTCTAGTTGGGAGATCGGAGCGGGAACGCACGGGCCGTCAGCCCTAGACTACCTAAGACCAGCCACTAGTACCCTTCGTACCGAATCCCAGGACTGGGTGCGAATTTCCATCGAGTGGCTAGTGTAAGTCGCACCTAACCACTACGCCACAGGGCAAAAGATTCGGCTATAACTGCTATTGTAGTAATCATAGTGGTGCGTATAGCTGCTTATAGAAGCCTTATAGCGCTGTTATGGGCATAAATCGTAACAGCTAGGTATTAAATTATTATTATATAATATATTTACTTTTTTTCTTCTTTATTTATTATACTAGTTAACATAACTTAGGTATAGCTAGGATAATAATATTATAATATTATATAGTATTTATCCTGGCTAAAATAAAATAATTATTAGTAGGTATATTTTAATTAATTACTTCTAATTATAAGACCTACTGCTCTGTCTTATTAACTTATACTTTCTTTATATTAATATAGTTATATATAAACCTAGGTTGCTATTATATAATATAAGTTACTAGGCATCTTCCTAGTTATATCTTATATTAGCACCAAGTAATATACTTTATTATATAATCTATCATAGAGGAATACATTCCTGGTTGCCACTTTACCCGAGTCGCACTCTAGAGATATATATAAGGTTGCTCACGTGGAATTGGGGATACTGACCACGATAGACTTCGGCAAAGGTATCGCCAAGCTTGAAGCGCAGCTAGCGCCGTCATCATATATCCTGTCTCCAAGTTGTCACTTGTCAAGAGGTATGGCGCTGTACTATGGTTCAAGGATGGTCCACAACAAAGCTCAGGAGATTGGGTCTTCACGCTTGGTGGTTACCATCCAGCATACAACGCACCTGCTCAATACCCCTTGCCACCACGACTACAGATTGCTTGGTCATTGGGTCCCCTATCGATCACAGGAAGCGCATACTTTGTTATGACCCCATCCATTGCGATAGCTGGTGCCTCTTTGCATGCCATCCTAGACATAGGGGTTCTTCATGCTTTCCTTGACGCCTGGGTGGGTTCCCTCATCAACTACCAACCTTTCATGTTCACGTCTAGTGGAGGCATTAATGTTGGCGTGAGATACACGCTTGACCTGTGGTTTTTGACCATTTACATCAATATCCAAGTTGGTGCCACGCTGTTCCTTCAAGGTCCGCCATTCCAGGGCGTGTGCCATGTCAATTTCTGGGTGTTTGGCTTCGACATTGCTTTTGGGCCCTCCGATGCTGTTGAGCCCCCGGCTCCCATACAGCTGCTGGAGTTCTACAGACTCATTGTAGAGGCAAACCGCGACAGAGGAAGACTCTTCGAAACCCCAAATTTTCACATGCAACTCTGGCCTTGTCTCCTCCATGAAACCGGAACCGAAAGACCCCAAGGAGGTTACCAAAATGGCCCATGATTTTGTTCCGAATTCTGATCCTCCACCCCCAGTATGGTCAGTTACTGCAGATACGTTCGTGTTTACCGTGACGTCTGTGTTTGCGACCAGTAGTGTCGCGATTACGGACGAAAAGGACAAAGAGACGCAGCCGCAGTTCAATGCTCCTCTAAATACCAACCCGACTTTTGCTCATCCTATGTACCTCGAAGATGATGAGAAAAGAATTTAATCGAAGCTCAAGCTAGCTATCACCGCTCCACCTGTTAACAAGACAGAATTTGGCCGAACTTCCGGAGAGAAATCAGTCTGGGAGCTTCGCGCCGTCATCAGCAGTGTTCCCAAAGCTCTTTGGGATAGATGTAAGTAACAGTCCGTCTGGGCAGCCGGATAATGTTTCCCCACTCAGCTGACTAACATAACACAAATGACCCAAGCAAAAACTCTCGTTCCCTACTGGATCCTTCGGGCCCTGCAACAGTTGACTTGATGATGGGCGTACAATTAATGCCTCTCGAGGCGTACTCGAGAGATGATAGAATTAAACCCTTCAATGCAGTCAAATCACAACTCGAAGATGTCATCAAGCCGATCAACTTTCCTGATACCACCAAGTTTCAGAACGATACATGGCCGCCTGCTTTACCCGTCAAGCCTACACCAGACAACCCAGCAAAGCCTTGGGGAACCGTGCGAGATCTGTGGCTGAAGCCGAAAGACGGCGAGGGATCTGCCAAGAAAGCAGTGGAATTGTGGATAACCGCGATGAATTGAATTGTTGGTGACCTCACGGGTGTTGTACCAAAGAGGACAGCGAAGGACTTAGCGTCTCTCTATGTAGTCGCCCCGCTAATAGCAAGAGGATCTTAGCGACGCGCCTAGTTGTCAAGTCAATCCTGGACAACAGTACCCACGGTATGTATTCCTAATAGAAGAAAGTTGCAATGTAGATTGTTTTTAAATCAGCATTTAGGCTCTAGCAAACATTTCGGCATCATTTATAATATCTAGATTATAAACCTCAGGCCAGAGAGCACCCAAATGCAACACCGCACGACAATCTACAGTGTCACCTTACCCTCGCACATCGCTTGGCGTACCCTTGCTGGACGCAGCGAGAGAAGAGAGTACTATGCAAATATGATCTGATTACTGCATGATGTTGGACAAGCCTGGCCTAGATACATGGTGTTGGTTGTAGCAACGCTTCAATGCGCCATTTTTTATCTCTGTCAACGGCCGACAACTCTCACTCCGTCACGCTCTGTTTAACAGTTGTTAAAATATGGACAAAGCCGTCGCAGTACCAGCGGTCATCAGTGAAACAAACCCACGAAACCCAACAGAAATTCTTCCAGAATCAATTCCTTCCGAGATGTCTAACCAAGGAGGACAGGACCTCGTTGCAGCACAAGTACGTTGCCCCGTTCGAACCTGAATTGATGACATTCTGATCGCTCTATGAGCTTCAGGATGAGAACGAAGAGTATGACGATGACTCGGCGCCCGAGAAGACTTGTAAGTGCTGCATCTATCTGTTCTTTGCCCCCTTTGATGATCGGTCACTAATGTACTACGCTAGTGCAAGCTCGACTGCTTCTCTCACCTCAAGTATTCTCGAATACCGAAAGTTTCAGGGTCGGACCTTTAATAGTGACAAGTACGAGACTGAATATTTCGCACCAAATGACGAGAGGCAGAAGGAGTCCATTGACATCTCGTAAGGAACACTCTATGCAACCAACATCTAATCGCCCTACTGAAAGTTAGGAAGCCATCACTACCTCATGTTACTTCTCGACGGCAAGCTTTCGCTCGTCCCTTCTTCGGATGACTTGGAGGTCAGTTCCTCATGCTTCTCCAATGTTTTGCTAGAACTAACAATATACAGAAGGTACTTGATATCGGAACCGGGACCGGTAAGCGATGCATTGAATAACACCCACAACAGGAAAGAAGCTGATGATCAAATAGGTATATGGGCAATGTACGGATGATTCTTGTATTTCATAGGGAGCAGTTGCAAATAATGATTTCTCACAGCGACTTTGCCGACCAATACCCCAATGCCCAGGTCATTGGAACAGATCTTTCCCCAATTCAGCCAGGTTGGGTACCACCAAATGTCCGATTTGAACTCGAGGACGCAACTAGTAACTGGACTTGGTCCAACGACAGCTTTGACTTTGTTCACATGCGCTACTTGATTGGCGCTATCGCTGATTGGGGCGCGCTGTTCAAAGAAGCGTTCCGCTGTTGCAAGCCTGGGGGCTTCGTCCAATCTGTCGAGGTCAATCCTACTTTCCTCAGTGACGATGAGACCGCCAGCGATGTGATGGCAGTGCAGACATGGAATAAGCTTTTCAGAGAGGCGAGTAAAGCTTTTGGTCGTAGCTTTTGCGAGATCGAGGGGGACGTGGAGCTTCTTGCTGCTGCTGGATTTGTAGACCTGCAAGTTACTGACTTCAAGGTATCGTCTTTCTCATACATCGCCCTTTCGAACCTTTGTTTCTGACATCATCTAGGTTCCTGTTGGCGGATGGGCCAAAGACTCCAAGTTACGTCAAGTCGGCCAGTTCCTTCGCGCAACGATCGAAAACGATCTTGAAGGTAAGCAAGTCATCGGTTCTGGTCTTCAGGCTTCTAAGAGAATACAGGATACACCCTCATGGCGTGGCAGCAGATTTTGGGGTGGCCCAGAGATGAATATGAGTTATTTCTCATGGACATGCGAAAGGCTCTCAGAGATAAGAAAGTGCACAGCTACATACGCGTTCGCTTTATTAACGCCCGTAAGCCATGGGATGCGAGGTAGATAGAGTCTTGGAAGATGGAGGCCATAATCAGCTTCAGGCCTTGGAGCACCAAAGATATTTGTAGCGAATCTAAGTTAGAATGAGAAAAGCCATTCCTTCATTAAGAGGTAGATAGGTTGTAGGACAACTCTATGGTAAGGTCATTGAGAACATACTGTTTCAGCACCATTTGCTCCTATGCGTAGCAGATATATTGCGGGCTCAACAAGGTCTTTCGCATTGTAATCCTCGATACAGTAAAACTGAGAACTTACAATCACGACCGCGAACGGATACATTGAGATACAGAAAGAGGCTGTTCTTCATGACCCTGACGGGGTTTGGTTCAGCATTGATACGACAGAGATCAGTGAGAAATACACCCTCCCTCCTATAGACCTTATAATAGCTCAGTGGCCAGATGATTCAGTTCTTCACCTTTGATTGGAGCACCGAGAAATAATATCCCTCCCTAAACCCGGTATTTATCCTCTTCCTTACAAGGGACGCATTGTGGGGTGCAGTAGCAATCCGAAAAAATATCATCAGCATTATCTGATCCGACAGGGCATCGGGTCTCATTGAAGAGTACATGACCCCTCCCGTTACAGTGAGCCTGACAATGGTGGGCTATAGCATACGTCCCGGCGTGGCACCGCACAGCGTAAACTATTTGCTCTGGCTCATCGACTTTATCTTTGACATCTTCAGTCGGATTAACAGGCAAACCGACGACTATGCTGCCTAGCATGCTTCCCTGAATAGCGAATATAAGGATTGCATTGTGAGGACCGCGTTTTCCGAATATGTTGAAGGAATTGATTCTAGCAATCTATTAATTAGCTGGACTTCTTGACTTGAGGCATCTTACCAAGATTGAGTCGTTGAAATGAGCTGGTTTGAGAAGCTTGCGTTTTCGATATGGGGGACTGTTGCCTCTTTATAGACATGCATTAAATGTTCACTGAGTCGGCTCACTGAGTTAGCTCCCTAAGAGAATGCGAAGTGGTCTTGTTCTTTGGACATGAGGACGGTCGAGGATGTGATCTTTTGGTTACCTTTGCATGCCGACCGATCCGACGCAAAGCTCGTAATGAAACCGGGGTTTAGAGTTAATGTGATGTTGTTCATTGGTTGCTGGTCGTTGGTCGATGGTCGTTGCTTGCTGCAAAATTGTCTAAGCAGTTCGCATAGTGCCGGAAGAAGTGTGTTATAAGGTGTGTTATTTGGAGTTGAACCTGGCCTAGAGCTGTGGCATCCCGCCTCCCTAACCTCCTTTTCGGCACAAACGTGCCGTCATGCATCGGACTAACAACCAACGAAAGCATATATTAGCCACAAAAGCTTAGTTGGTTGTTAGTCTGATGCATGGTGGCACCTTTATGCCGAAAAGGAAAAAGCAGAAGTCCCCCCTCTTGGGCAATTGATAAGACATACAAACATGGTCCAAACACATTCAATAAAACAACTAGCAGTAGATCCTTCACTAGGTAGAGGAACCTTTGATTAGGTAGGTTCAGAGGGGCAATATCTAGTATTTAATAAGCAAGGTACTGTTGGAATGGCAGATGAATTTTGAGAGTGGGTTAACGGCTTTGTTGGTTGTTCATGCTTTACATCAGCTGATTTGTGAGTTATGATCTAGGTCAACCGTGGACGGATGTGACTCCTAGGTTTTTTACTCCGCATGCCTTGGAGAGCAGTATTGGAATTGGTCTTGTTCTAAAAGTAATCTCTAAGATCGACAACGATATCCTAATATATACACACGCTGCCGTAGATAAGATAAGTGTAATAACAGGCGATCTTGCTCGGCCGAGCTACTCAGATTACGAGATTGTGTTCTGCCGCAAAAGGAACGGTGGTTATAGTATTGCGGCATTAATACCATTGGCTGCCTATAAACTCACCATCATACCGTGTATAAATACGTACCAATTCTCCTCTCACTGAAAAAGAATATCATGTGCCTTTTATCAGTCTTAGCAGCGTAAAGGTTAACCTTACAGGCAGCAATCAGCTACATAGCGCCTATCACCATTATTCCGAAGTTAAACTCCAATATCCATATACCATCTCTTTCAATTAAACCATGCACTATGGCGAACCAAAATAGAGTTATTTATACAGTTGACCCCTCTACCAATCCAGCTTCATGGCCACCTGGACAAGCTCCAGAATTCGGCACTGCAATCTACAGGGTCGATGTTACTTACATCAATCTCAACGGGGATTCGGACTTTCGTACGCTTCGAACCGGCACCAACAGGCATATTCACCATGCAGTTATACAGGTGACAAAGCATATAGCTCGAGGCCTCTACCGAATTCTCAGTATGAATGTCGGCGAATCTCAATGCGTAGTAGTTATGGAAACTGAGAAATTAACCGACGATCTTATGTCTCATGGGTTCCCGTGGGATAGGGATGATGACACTCAGCCAAATGTTATTCTGGAGTAGGCGGGTGCGCTGATGAACGCCGCTCTAATTGGGGATGCAAGGATTACAAGACTTTTAGTTTGACTTCGGCTACATCGAGATCTCTTGGTGTATCTAGTTAACATTTCCTGTTTTCGAGTCCTTCGTTTTATAATCTGATTGCGGTAATGGCATCGGTGATTTTGTGTCGTCTCCTCATTCTAGCTTCAGCTGCGGGACCATGTGATCGGCGGCAAAGAAAGCATCACAGCGATGTCTCAAGATATTAGAAGTTGTTCTAATTGGCTGTTACTTATGCCCAGAACACAAAAAGGTGGCGGATACGAGATGTAATAATCATAGACGCAAATGGCCTCTCCTGACGTCATCAAGTGTCATGGTCACAATGATATTATATACAGTGGTAGACCTTCACATCGGTGTTCTCACGTTCTTTGCATTGAAATCTTTTTATGAACCCTTCAAATTTCATCAACACTTCATAATCATGCTTGGAAGCAGTAACAAGTTCGACCCAAACACTGACATCCCCGACTTGAGCGGGAAGGTCTTTGTTGTAACAGGTGGCAGTGCAGGAATAGGGTATGGAATCTCAGCGCATATCCTCCAGCACAACTGCCAGAAGCTCTACCTCCTTGGGAAGAAGCAACATCACCTTGATGGAGCCGCGGAGGGCTTGAAGCAGTACGGGGATATTTCCCGTGTGGAGTTTATCCAGGTTGACCTTGAAGACCTCCATCTCACAGACCAGGTGGCGAAACGACTGGCCTCTGAGCTAGACAGCCTTGACGCTTTAGTCTTGAACGCTGGACTCGGTGTTGGGCCTTATGGAGAGACTAAAGATGGCATTGATAGCCATATGCAAGTCAATGTCTTTGCGCAGCATCATTTGGCCATGACACTGCTGCCCAAGTTGATCACCACGCCTGATAGCAGGCTTTGTCTGCAGTCGTCAGACCTACATCGTGCAGCGCCCAGCGACATCAAGTTTGCAGATCTTGAAGAGATTAACCAAGACATTGGACCAACTTATCTTTACAACCGCACCAAGTTGGCTCAAGTCCTACTTGTTCGTGCTCTCTACCGGCGCAAACAGCAAGGTCAACTAGGCATGCAGCCTGGTAAAGGACCGTGGATCAACGCCACTCATCCTGGCGGTGTCAGGACAGATCAACAGGAACAGGCTATTGATGCCTACGGGACTTTGGGCAAGGTTGGGGTCGCTGTTATACGCCCTTTCATGAAGGACCCAATTGATCAGGGATGCCGACCAATTTTGTTCGCGGCCACAAGTAATACGATTAAGGAGGAGAACATTGACGGCAGCTACATCGTGCCGGACTGCAAGGTCACGGAGGCTTCTTCGCAGGCGCTTGATGAAGATTTGCAGGAGAAGCTTTGGGCACTTACGGAGAAGATCCTGAAAGGAAAGCTTGGGTCTGGAGCTGGACAGTAAAACACAGATATCAAGGTTAACCTGAGATAATTAAGTGTGAGAGTAATGATATAAATCAACCTGATTGGCCATTGACGTTAAAGTTGACCAGATGTGTCTCCATTCTAGATACTCGCTTTGTGTTCTTTTGTCACCCTTGCGATCCAGTCCAACGGGCTTCCAACCAGGATGATGAAATTATTCAGTGGCCAGTAAATGAAGCAGAGGTTGCACAAGTGTTTCTTCCACAATCAACAAACTTGGTAGTGGTGGTAGTCTCTGTCGTTCCATTGGGCTTGGACACGACCTTTGTAGTCGTGGTGGTAGCGGACCTAAAGATACGTTAGAGGACGATGCAAACTTGGGGTGTAACTATTGGAGGTGTTGGGGCAAGGATCAGCCTAATGCTTACATTTTGGTAGTTGTTGCTACCTAGAGATAGGGATTGGCAAAGGCGACGACTTTAGGTAAAAGGAGTTTCAGATTTCAATGCCTGAATGTATGTTACAATGTCTGCCGATGGGAAAACAACAGCGGATCGCCTGTCCCTTCTATCCTTAAGTAGTTAATTGGAAGAAGTGTTGGTTCAAGCAAGACTGATCCTTGCCTCCACCAGGCGACAACTTGGCAGTCCTGAGTCCTCACAACCAAAAGCACATATTCCAAGATTAGTTACCCTATTTTCGAGCCGCTTTTTGCATGCAATTTCCAGGATTCACTGGCGAGGGTGGCTTGTTGTTATAGTCATGCCTTCCAATTGCGGTATGCTTCCCGATTTCAATCCCGAATTGAGGATCAAACCAAGCTTGAGCCAGCGTGATTGTTGGTGATGATAACTGTCTCGTTTGCCTGACGGGATATCATTGGCTTGTCTAAATATAACTTGAAAACTCGATCATGACTGGCTCGGTTTTCTGATAAGGCTCCTCGGCGTGTGAAACAAGTGCGGGGTTAACTTCGTACCACGAACCTTGACCAACTTTCTCGGTGTCGACGGCTCTATGCTCTTTTTGCCTGATCACTCTTGCAATTCTTCTGATGAGACAAAACTCATAACGGATTCTTGCTGATCTCTGCTGCGCTGCGCCATTCCAAGGTTAACAAATCATCAACAAACCCAAAATGGATGATCCAACAATACCGCCTGAAAAAATACCACCAACTGTAACATCGCTCCAAGATCTTACGATTATCGAAGCCTGGGACACAGAAGCAAACAAGCCTAAATATGTCACATTTTACCTCATTACTCCTGATGAAGAAGTGTTCTTTGGTCAATCAAAAAAGAACAAAAGGGAATTGAGTTTTGCAGAATTCACTGCAGCCCTGCAACATGTCAAAGACGAAGAGATCTACCCTGAAGTCCCGAAGGATGTCACACTCAAACTCGCACCTGACAATCTCGATGACAGTTTAGTATACGTCAAAAGACCAGGCCTCAACAATTATGAAACTATGAGGGGAACCGACTTTATCCCTAAAGAACTTTTGGCTGAGACACTTACGATGGAAAAAATATCCCAAACGCCACATCCCAATATTGTTAGCTACCATGGCTGTCGTGTCAGGCGTGGACGTATCACGTCAATAATACTTGAAAAGTTGGATCAAACACTACAGCAATACTCAAGTACTCCAGAGTTTGAGAAGCTCGATAAGCCCAAATTTCTCGAGGCTCTCCAGTCAGCAGTAGCCTACATCCACTCACTGGATCTGGCTCACAATGATATCAACCCGCACAACATCATGGTCAAGGATGGAATGCCGATCCTGATTGACTTTGGGTCATGCCAACCTGTGGGACAGCGGCTTCAGTCACTGGGAACTGAAGGTTGGTACGAGGAACTGTTCTTTACTTCTGAGAAGAAACATGATACACATTCATTGAACAAACTTAGAGAGTGGATTCATAATCCGGAATAAGACGCGCCGCAAAGATGAAAGCTTTAGTTAGGCTGGAGGATGGCAGAGAAGACAAGACTTTGTATAAATCAGAAGAATAGAGAGTAGCAGCTTACTGTCCTTGCGACTGTCCTAAAGGAGTATTTTCAATGCACAGCTTACTCATCCCTCATTGGCTCCAGTCCCACTGGTGTTGTAGAATGGCCAGTCCACACAGGAGCATACTCTGTTTCGCCTCCGTCTTTGCTCAAAAGCTTTTCTCGCTCCTTACTACCTTGTATTCCTAGTTTGAGCCTACGAGCAGCAGTGATATCAACCACCACCATGGCAATAGAGCTCAATCTAAAAATTCGTGTCAGCAATTTCTCAACGTCGCGATGAGCTGGGAGTCTCACAGGCCAGTTCCCCCAGCCGCCAACAAAGTCTTGTAGAGGCCGCACACTAAAATGCCGCGATCATTGCCCCAGCGCCTCTTAGTGCAAGGAATCAAGATAGTTGGCTCGATTGCATTTATGAGGAGTCCGTAACCTGTAGCCCAAAGGGCCGCAAGCACTGCGTTCACAAATGCGCTCGTCTTTGGAACGGGTGAGCGAAGGACAATCCAGATGCCCATGGCAGTAATAGAGACGAGGGTTGCAAGGGCGGAGCCTTGTAGCTATAGTGGTAAACGAGTCAATTTAGCAGCTGCAAAAGGTGTTGGGAAACATGAATGGACGGGCTTCTTACAAAAAAGAACATCCACGGAATTTTGACGTGCTCCTGGTTCAGGTGGGCGATAAAGAAGAACATTATGCCAGCGACAAGACATGATGATATGACTTGAAAGCTCTTGGCGACGAGGAATGGGATCGGCGGATATGGGAATAACCCGGATGATAGGAATTTTGCCATCTCGAGGGCGACTGATGAGGCGATTCTTGGAACTCGTGAATTCTTGCTGTGGGTTCAAGAAGATGACACATTTATCTTGAAGATGTGATCTTTTCGTATTTTGTAGCTTGGGCAGGAAAAGTCACGGCTGTGTCTTAGACAATGTAGTCAATGTCAGGGATTCTGCCTCGGCGCAGTACTTTTCATTTACTTCGCTGAACCTCCGCAAAAAAATGGAGAAGCCCGTGAAAAGACGGAGAGGCATTGACTAAAATCCTACAGAGGTCCAGGAACTTCAGCCTTAAGCGACGTGTGACCATGAATGTGGCTACTTTGGACTGGTTCATTTCCCTGGAGGCGTCGGTCTAGACCGGGCCCTCGTGAGGCTGATGTTCGAATTAAGGAATTGAGACAAGCTTCCATATAAGCTTACAGCCTAGCGCGGTAGACGGCGTCTTTAGGAGTTCAGCTGGTGACATTTTATCAGCCTGTCATTCGACCTTGAAGTCGAAATTGGGCGTTTTCGGCCACAAATAAAATTGAATTAGCCACAACGGGGTCTAGTTATAGTAAATTGTTGGGGTCTTACCTTTTTTTCTCATTTCCCGATTGTTTATCAGTTGAATGATTCAAATAGCCTCGAGCTCCACCTGGAAGGAGAATGGCTTGTGTGAGATTCAATTGCCAAAGTACGCATGTTACTT
Organism: Fusarium veterinarium; assembly: GCA_019191175.1. Lineage (NCBI taxonomy): Eukaryota > Fungi > Ascomycota > Sordariomycetes > Hypocreales > Nectriaceae > Fusarium > Fusarium veterinarium. The sequence continues at coordinate 23,793 of JAHARR010000122.1, read as the reverse complement.
CAACTTAAAAGTACCTAAAAGAATCGATGTTGAAGGGTTATAATCTACCTTTTGTGCTCTTCACGGGCCTTTCCACCTTGTTCTCCTCTTGCGATGCTGCAGGTCGAAACACAAGTCTTGCCGAAGACCTTACTGGGTTTGGGAATAATCTCACCACTATTAACATTGAATATCAGGTTTGGGCCGGATGCGGGCCTCCAGAAAACCTGACAACAGTTCGCCGTCGCGTTGCGTATGTAGTCGTCAACGGACTGGCTGTTATCGACGGTGACGTTGTCTACGGAACAGAGGGTGACATCCTCGCGGATCGAGTCGCAGATTCTCTCACCAAGCGCTCTCTGTCTAATCGCGCTCCTGGCGGGAGATGGCCCAACGCAATCGTCCCTTACTCGTGGAGCGATGAAGATGTATCGTCATGGTTGTCGGATGCTGACAAGAGCTCAAGAATGAAGCTCTTCGAAGAGGCGGCCAAGGTATGGATGGATCGTTTGCCTTGGCTACATATCATTCATATAACGACCCCATATGATCCCAAGGCAACCACGCCGGCTGGCCGCATTACCGTGCAGTTTGTTAAGGGCGGAACATCATCGTCACCGTTAGGCCGCGCAGAGCGGCAGGACTGGAGTTACATCTCACTTGGAGAACCCTATTTAAGCACGTACGTTCATGAGATAGGACACAGTAAGTTCCCGTACAAACCCGAGGACCCATATCAGCGAGACACTGACCCCATATCAAGCACTCGGCCTTCAACACGAACACAAGCGCCCTGACCGAGATCAGTACTTCAATCTTGATTGTTCGGCGCTTATGGATGATGAGAAAGGGGTGGCTCCTGTCTGCACCTCAGAAGACAAGTGCCAAGGATGGGGCTGTCAGTTCACGGCGCTGGTAGACCCGTTGGTCTACAATTTCGAAGGACCGTACGACACAAGCTCTGTCATGCACTACTTTGAGCGCAGCGCCGCAAAGGACTTTTCATCTCAGCCTCTGACCGGCATCAAACCCGGTGTTAGGGTCGGTCGAACGTCTCGGCCGACGCTCATGGACCTGCTGCGTGTATGTAACATGTACCAGCTCCAGTGCGCGGGCCGTGGAATCTGCGGTGACGGTATCCTGTCCCCGGCCAACGGCGAGGAATGCGATCCTGGTTGTGGAACAAGCGATACTTGCACCGAAGACTGCAAGCTGAAGCCCGTTTGCGGAAACAGGGTCGTCGAGGCTGGTGAGGATTGCGATGATGGACCAGCGGGTAGCGCAACATGCACAACGAGCTGCAAAAAGAAGCCTGTTTGTGGTAACGGCCTCGTTGAAGATGGCGAAGAATGTGATGATGGGGCTTCCGGAAGTACCACGTGTACTAAGGACTGCAAGAAGATCACATGCATCGAGACATGTGACCCAGATCCAAGGTTTAACAAATGCGACATTACCACTAGCTGCATCAAGGTTGAGGGTGGCTCTGCTGCCAGCGCTGGCAAACATTACTGTGCTTGTCAAGGAGGATTCCGTGCACCGTTGGGTCAGCCACAGATGAGGCTGCCTTGGTTCAAGCCCATCTCTCAGGAGGGCCGTGTATTTGTAGAACCAGGTCAGGCATGCAACATCCTCTGCAATGCATATACACTGGGGAAGGATGGGTGCAAGGAGGTCACTGAGCAGGCCGTATGCTACTAGCTCCAAAGTGTAGTTAAACCTACCTTGAATGTACTTGGACTATGATCTTTCTATTACATATCTTAAAATGTTAATGCAGGTATCAATACAGAGTTATTTATATTGTATGGATTTTTTTTAGAATTCGCGCTTGGAGTAAGAAGCGAAATATGTCAGCCATTAGGTCTTTTAACTCAACATGACACTCTCACAAACACCTTTCAGGCAGTTTACCAACAACTGACATGATAGCTCCACAAAGGAGGCGCACTATACAGACTGGCACCAAATTTGGGATCCAAGCCTGTAACAAAAAGTGTTCAGGACGAACACGTCCAACTTCAACTCTCTGGGCGCTTACAGAGAAGTTTCTCAGAGAGACGCTCGGATCGCAAGCGGTGCCAGAAAATAAGAAGAACAGACGCACACATGCATATATTTCATAGGCTAATATACAATACCAGAGTGTTATTCATTGTGTAACTCGTTAAGGCTCCTTATGAATATTTGAGGCTCCAGTACTTAACACATCCGCATGACGATCGACCCGAACTCTCGAGAAGGGCTTGTCTTGAAGCCGCTAAAACTATGTTATAGAGGTAAGTTGAGCTACATTAGGTTACCTAAGTTGAGGATTTAATATATTATATGCAATGGATAATCACTTCCTCAAATATTTATACTTTTAATAATAAAATATTAGTAATATAATTATGTATTAAATTAAATACCAGGCCTAAGTAGACATAATTACCCCGAAGATAGACACTCTGCTTAGGAGAAAGCTAAAAGATTATCCTTCGTACTATTTCCTTATTTATTTATATAGTAGTCTACTAGCCGCTTTTCATAGATTATACTTACTATATTTCTTCTAGAAGTTTCTTTAAAGGCTTGGTAGTGAGTCTTTCTACTACTCTTTATTTATATAATCTTGCTTACCCAACTTAGACAATTGCATTCATCTATGCATAAGGTGCTGCCCTTTTTATCACTCTTTTGCCCTTGTGGCGATTCAGATCCATTATGGTTTTTTTCTATACGTACATGCTTTGGATTTAAAACAATTTCTTCTGATAAAGAATGCACGGATCAGGATGGGATCAGCCAGGAGGATAAGCAGGAGCTAGCCGTGGAGTTAACTACTAAATAGTCTGTTGTATTATATTGTTTACCAGGCCGACCTTTGTCTACAGGGTAAGTGGCTAAAACGGGCTTAGACCCGAAATGTGTTTTGCATGGGGCTGTACTATGTATCAAACCAATAGAGAGCGGTTCCGTTCCGCCACCATTATCATATACACTGAGGCTGACCGCAAGGCATATTCTGTTATTTAGGCTGATGATTGCTGCCCGACCTCCCAGATACAACCTAAAGAGAATGATGTCTTTTCTTTGCTGTGAATTAACTTTGTCGTGATCTGACAAGAACTGAACCCTATACCACCCAACCTAAATTTCATTTTCGTATTAGGTAATATGGCCAAGATGTCTGATACAAGAAACGTATCTGAGCAACATGAAATCCACGCAACTTCGCAGAGTGAACTTCCAGACTCCAGAAAAAAGGACATATCGCCACCACAATTGCTATCCAGGTCTTCGTCTCTTCAGCCTCCTCCTGGGGGTAATCGACCCGTTCTTCCACCCACAGGTAACACCCTGGGATCACCTTGTTCAATTCCTGATGCAACAAGTCGTCGCCATGTCAGAAAGTTCAGTCGATATATAGAGGCTCGCAATACCGTATCTGTATCGCAGCCTCAACCATTGTCGGTCTCGGCTGAACGCCCGAATAAGCGACTGCGCCACCGTTCGTCAAGTCCCCAGCCAAGGGCCTTGGGGGACACAACCTTCCAGTACCACAGTTTAAACTCACAGAAACATGAGATCCGTCTTCTTCGGATCTTGTCGGACGTTTCAGCCAAGATCCGTTGCCAAATCTTTCACACTTCGCTGGACATGGTACAGGATTACATCGCGATTTCCTATTCATGGGGTGATCCCCTTGAAACAAGAGTCATTGAGTTGGATGGCCACCAATTTCCTGTCACAACGAGTCTATGGCATGCCTTGTCCCGAATCAGATCTATATCCACTTCTGTGATTGTATGGGCAGATGCAATATGTATCAACCAGCTCGACGATGAAGAAAGAAGCTATCAAGTTGGTCTTATGACTTCAATATACAAAAAGGCCTCCATGGTCGCCCTTTGGTTGGGACCGGAAGCCAACGACAGCTACGCTGCAACTGAGCTGCTCTGTGAACTGGCAGAGTGTAATAACTCGCGAACGGCGCTAGCTGCCCTGATAAACAACCGCAAACGCAAGCGTGATTGGCAAGCTCTGGTGGACTTGTTCGAGAGGGACTATTGGCGAAGACTCTGGGTGGTGCAGGAGATCTTCAATGCGCGTCAGGTGACCGTCTTCTGCGGAAACTCTGCTCATTCGTGGGACATCTACCTCCAGGCGTCTAAGCTTCTCAGAGCTTGCAAGGTGGACCTTATGAGAGCTTTCCATCTGGAAAAAGGACGCCAGGCCTTGTCTTTGCGATCGGTCACATACGTGGACTGTTTGGTGGGTTTCGGGCCGAGCACTCTTCAGTCATTACATTCGTTGCATAATGCTGGAAGCGCAGATCTTTTCAGCTGCCTCTTGCTGTGTGCCGACAAACTCTGTCGTGACCCACGAGATAAGCTGTATGCTCTCCTGGGTATACTCCCAGAGAAAGACCAGACCCAATTTCAAGTCAACTACAAGCTGGATCCACGGCACGTATATACGGATATTGTTGACTATCTGATTGCGAAAACTGGCAGCCTCGATGTCATCTGCTGTGCCTCTAATCCTATTCTGACTGATAACATCCACATCCTTCCCTCGTGGGTTCCAGATTGGTCAAACGGCTCTAGCTGGCGAAAGCCTCTTGCCTGGAACTTCAATAGGCATTTCAACGCCTCTAAAGACACCAGATCTTCGACATATCTCTCCAGTCGGAGAAGAAAGCTGTCTATTACGGGCATCGTCCTCGGCACAGCCGACTACGTCGGTATTGGGCTGGAGCATGCCCCCAGTACCAGCGCCTACCTCATGGCCTTCCTGCAATGGTATTGGGTGTTTACAAGCTACAAAAGCCCATTGAGTGACGACGATCACGAATCCTTTTGTAGAACCTTGTCTCTGAACCAATTCAGGTATCCAAGCTCTACATCAGTCGATGTCATTGGGCGAACCTACCAAGTCTTTACCCGATTTCTAGCCCAGCGTTACCAAGCGTGGAAACCAGATGAGATATTGCAGCGATACATCCAGGCGACCCCAGAAATGTCGATTGATGAAATGTCCCAGGCATTGGAAAACTACTTCAAGACAGCGATGAAAGGTCGCAAATTTGTTATCACCACTACGGGTCTCTTCTGTCTTGCATCGGATAATACAAATGCTAACGATATTATATGCGTTGCTTTAGGATGTTCTATTCCTATCATACTCAGGCAGTTTGGGGAGGAGTTTAAAATAGTTGGTGATTGTTTTGTAGATAGATACATGTATGGGCGGGCACTGGATGAAGAAAGAACCGGGGCAAGAGAAAGGAAGGAATTTATTCTTATTTAGCTATTTGACTATTACTTATAAGTTTGCTCTTATTCACTAGAGATGTTAAACCTAGAAAGTATATATTCAAGATGCCCTGGCATATTCTCGGCTCTATTTTATGTAATTGTTTACCTTTTTTACTCTCAGTCTTCTTAAAAATATAGATACAGCCAGTCAAGAAATAGTCGCTCGGGAATATCTACAGTATTGATAAGCTTACTTGTTTAATGATAAGCTTACCTGTTTACTGATAAGCTTACTTATTGTTTTAAACCCCTGTAGCGTTAGTCTCCATCTTGGTTACGGTCCGATCCTATAATCCCCACCTTGCTTATCTCTAAACCTCTCAATGGCCAGATGACTGGATAATTGCCTGCGCATGAGGTCAATCCTGCCGCGATGGAAACTGTAATGGCGACGATTGATACGCCATTTGACGCCATCTCTGTTCTCCGTGGCCTTTTAGCAATAGTTCCTCTGTTGAACCTCGTTGAAGTGCGACCTTCCGTTCTAGGGTGCATCGGACATAGACCGTTTAGGAAGCTGTGCCAAGTCTGATCGCAAAGGCCCGGTCCTGGACCCATGGCGCAATATATTCCGTCAATAAGTCAGTTTGCCAAGAAATGGCAACGGCGCCTAGCAGCCGTTTTACCATAGTCTTCGTATGACTATAAATCGTAGCCAAGAGTCCTCGAATCTCTCTTCTCGATATCAACTCCATCATCACTTCTCCAATTACCTCTCTCTTCGTTTACGATGGCTAGCTTGCTTCGTCTCGCTCTCTACCTGGGAGCTTTCCTGCCTGCTGCTCTTGCTGCTCCCACCGCACCAAGCAAGCGTTCAGAGGAGATCCCCGGAAAATACATTGTCACCCTCAAGTCCTCTGCTTCTAGTGCAAAGGTCGAGTCTCACCTTCAGTGGGTTGGGGATGTTCATCGCCGCAGCCTTTCTAAGCGTGAGACTGCTGGTATCGAGCGTACCTTCAACATCAAGAACTGGAACGCCTATGCTGGACAGTTCGATGAGGAGACTATCAAGGAAATTGAGGCCAGCCCTGAGGTAAGCTTCAGTGCTCAAACCTAAAGACTCCTGCTTACAAGAAACAAGGTTGCCTTCGTTGAACCTGATAAGATCGTCAAGCTCAACTTCGAGCAGTCCAGCGAGCTGTCTGACAGGGCCCTGACTACCCAGTCAGGAGCTCCCTGGGGTCTTGGGACGATCTCCCACCGTACCTCCGGCTCTACCAGCTACATCTATGATACTTCTGCTGGCGAGGGCTCCTATGCTTATGTTGTTGACAGCGGTGTTTTGATTTCTCACTCGCAGTTCGGTGGCCGCGCCGTTGCAGGATATAGCATCTTTTCTGGAGCCAACACTGATACTCTTGGACACGGTACTCATGTTGCTGGCACTATCGCCGGCTCTACCTATGGTGTTGCTAAGAAGGTCAGTACACGCGGAATTGTATTGAGCAGACCGTGCTAACGTCAATAGGCCAACATTGTTTCCGTCAAGGTGTTCCAGGGAGCAGAGGGAACCGATTCTGGTGTTCTCGCTGGTTTCAACTGGGCTGTCAACGACATCACCTCCAAGGGCCGCGCCGGCAAGGCCGTCATCAACCTTTCTCTCGGTATGATGCATCTGCCCGTGTCTTCCCGTTCTTCCACTAATGGCTAGTTTAGGTGGTGACGCATCTCAGGCTTGGGTAACTGCTATTGACGCTGCGTACAACTCTGGAGTCCTCTCTGTTGTGGCTGCCGGAAACGGTGATGAGGACGGAAACCCTCTGCCTGTGTCTAGCCAATCCCCTGCCAATGCAGCCAACGCCATCACTGTTGCTGCTCTCACCTCTGCCTGGAGACCTACTTCTTTCACCAACTACGGTACGCTGATCCCTTTGCTTTTTTGAACTCTAGAAGTGACTGACTGACCATTAACAGGCGCTGGTGTCGATATCTTTGCTCCCGGTCAAAGCATTCTGTCAGCATGGATTGGCTCTAACAGCGCCACTAACTCTATCAGTGGTACTTCGATGGCATCTCCCCATGTCGCTGGTCTCGCCCTCTACCTTAAGGTCCTTGAAGGTCTTACTACACCTGCTTCCGTCGCAAGCCGAATTAAGGCCCTTGGAACCTCCGGAAAGATCACTGGTACCCTCTCTGGCAGCCCTAACCTGATTGCCTACAATGGAAACGGCGCTTAAGTCTGGAAAGCATGATATGTTGATACAGTTCTAGCTAGACTTCATCCAAGTTTTGACATTGCTGTATGATAACCATAGAACAAACATAGCTTAAATTATACTTATGTTCTATGAGACGAATTGAAGTCTCCTGGAGCGTTGCCTGGAGCATGGTCTGCAGGAGCAACATGTTAATTACGGGTGCACCGGTACCAGGCGCGAGTCCCGCCGTCTGCACATCTCCGGTCATTCTGAGCTTTGTTCCCACGAGGTAAGGTGCGCGATTCAAGCATCAGCTAACAGGTCTATCAACTTAAAACACAGTTCAGGCAGCATACTAACTGCCACACAATAGCCCAAGACAAAACCAACTAATCAGCCTAACAACCCCCACAAACACCACCGCAACCACTGAAACTGCAATGGGCAAACTCGTCATCCTCCAATCAACCCCTGGCCTTGGCGAAATTGAACCGTGGGTTCTCGATCTCCGAACAAAATCTGGAGTCACTCAGCTCGAAATCTATTAGCCAATTATATCAGAGAAAGTCTTCTTCTATTAGTATACTTAGATGATAGTGGAAAACCTTAGAAGGTTGTCCTCAAATTCAATCCTATTACACAGTAGAGAAATTGCCTAGTTAAACTGTTGCTTGGATGATAACCTAATAGCTTACAGCAGCAATTATGAAGCAAACCTGAAATCCAGCCTCTTGTTTCCCTTGTCAGTTGTTGTTTTCAGATAACTAATTCTCTCTTCCCTGCTCATGCCTTCCCAGATCTTATCTCTTCTATTATTTTCCCTAACATAGTAGACCTTGATGAAGATGTAGATCAAGATATTATAACTCAAGACTCCAAGTAGCGCTTTATTTCCAGTGTAATAGTATGGTGCGTCGTCCTTACGGTAGATCTGTGAGGATATAATGCTCGACATTTGAACGCTCATGTTGTAGAGCGAGGAGCCAACAGTACGAGTGCGGACGGATCCGGCATTGCGAGACGTCAAGGCCACAAGAATCGCATGAGGGTAAGGAGCGCCGACAAGAAGTGTAGAAAGAGTCCATTTCGTCCATTTCCAGCCCGGGAAAATGGGAGGCAAAGTGACCAGGGAAACCAGAAGTGGCAAGGACCACAGCTGGCCGATAATACCGAGAAGAACACGCTGATTGATCCTCTCGGATACCCAGGTCCAGAACAGTAGCTGTATAATGAACAAGGTATATGCCGGAATGGTAAGAAGATTGGTATGGAAAGTATCAAAACCAAGAGCCTTGCAGGTGAGTGTAATATATGCTTGGGGAGGCGCGTTAGGAATACCCCAGGAAAGACCGATGAGGTAGATAGGCCACATGTCGTAGTCAGTGAGAGCTTCCCATATCAGGCTGCCCGTTAAGCCCTGGCGATTGTGCATGGTAGCCTTGCCAGGATCATCCCGAAGAACTCGTGTGACTATGATGATCTCTTCGCGTTCAGAGAACCATCCAGCCTTGGGTCGCAGTAAACCTTTCCAGCCTGTGCGAGCCGTTTGTGTAGGGGATCGCGGTAAGTAGAGGAAGGTTAGTATGCCGATGAGTGCAGTGAAGGATCCCTCAATCAAGAAGAGATACCTCCAGCCTTCATGCAGCCCACTGTGGCCTCTGAGGTGGAGAATACCGTATGCCAAAAAGGCACCAATAATCTGCGTGCCTTGGTACGATGTCCAAAACCAACTTAGGCGTCGAGGAAGCTCCACATTCTTGTAAAAGTACGAAAGATACAGAATGGTGTCGGGGATGAACCCTGGAAGTATGTAAGCCAGGGGCTCGTTACACCAAACGGATACAAGCCAGGACAAGGCAGATACCCAGCATTAATGTATAATTACCTCCTTCGAGGATTCCAAGCAACCAGCGGCAAACAAAGAAGCCAGTCCTTCCTTGAAGCGCGGCTTGCGACATTGCCACGACACTCCAGAGTACCATCTGGATGGGGATCCAGACGTCTGGTCCAAGCTTCTTCCCAATGACTTGTGATGGGAGCTCTGCGAATAAGAACGAACAGTAAAATATCGTCATGCCATTGTTGTAGTCATTTGTCGTGAGACCGAGATCATCTGGACAGAGTTAGCGCTTGTAGGATACGAAAATGACTGTCGACCGTGAGCTTACTTAGCATGCCATCCGAAAGAGCTTGAACAATATTGCCACGGTCCAGCTGGAGAGCAAAGAACATGATACAGGCGGGAAGTGCAATGAACCAGTCAAGCTACCATCGGCATTAGTATTGCTGTTCATGAAAGCATATTACCTGAGTGACATACCCGTCTTACCAGCTTCTCCTCCTCCTGGGCTTCCCAAGTCGCAGAAGGCTCGAAGCGGTGAGCACCCTCGAAGCCATCTACTATCTTGTAGATATCCACGGCTTCGGGAGCAGCAAAGACATTGTGATGGTTATTCACAAAGTCACTGTGTAGGGAAGCGGTCTCTGAGCCTGTCGAGTAGCCTTCGTCGACTGGTACGTGGCTGAGATCTTTGCCATAGAGATGATACCATCTTTGACGCTTGACAGGCTGTGTCGCGAAGTCTCCAGCGGGATAGGATTCAGCGTGGCCATCTTTACTAGACATTTTCAAAGACCCTTTCATCGAACTCTGGCTGTCTGTGGTCTATGGTAAAAGAAAGCTTCATTTTATATATTCTAGTCTCTGCCGCCGTTATCGATTATTCTAGCCGAGCTAGAAAGGGCGAAAGATAAAAGTGCCGTCTTATCCGAGAAGTAGCTATTGCGTGATGCGATAAAGCTAGGTGATAGCATTTTAGGGGAAGTGGCGGCACGGCTGGTTGAGGCTATCTTGAATTTGCGTTTAGGCACAAGGTATAAAGTGCAGTCGGTAGATTGTAGCGCCGAGTAGCCATAGTGCCATAAAGCGCGGGATTTGCGTGATAACTTGCGTGATTAGCACTAGCGTTAAGCAGCTAGCTGCCAGGCTTATAGATTAGTGAAAAGAATCATCCAGCTTATCAGATAAACAGAGGATAAACAAAACAAAACGAAAAATAAAAGGGTCATCCCATATCAATTCACTGTAGAGTCATTCACGACCTTATCTACCCCAAGTTTATTTACATCCTGTAAGAATTTAGCAGGTTATTGTCTGAAACGCTCCACCCCTGCTGGTTTCGACGTGTCTTAATCTCAGACATCTAACCAACACTTGCTATACTAAATATATTAACAGTATTACATGATAACAAGGAAAGAAAATATTAAATCAGAAGGCAAGCCTAACGCTGCTCGGGCAGCGACATTGAAAGTGCACTGAGAGTTGTCCACAAATGCGGATGTATTACCCGGCTACTTAAGACCTTAGTTGGCCGGGCTAAATGAGTTGGCGAACAGCGTTTCAGGGGCACTCCTTGGACTTGGTTCGTCTATCGTGTCGTCTCATGGGGCACCGCAACTCCGATTGTCGCCCGCATAGTTCCTGTTTCCACTCAGGCGGTAACTCCAAAATCGGATGTCGGACATGGACTTTCTCACCATTCGCCTGGCGCTAAGTTTGGCTTTCGGGTCGGGGCATGTTTTGATCACTGCCCTTGGCGCTGCTTTGAAAGGTTTTATGTTAGGATTTACCTGGAAGAGGAGCGCATTCAAACGCTCTCTAGCTCCAAGCAGGTCGTTCCAATCTGGATGATCTTAAGGAGTTTATCCCAACAACGCTAATATGAGTATTTGGTACCTCGTTATTCTCTGCACAGGCTTAATTAAAATCGATCTAAGACCCCAGGCATGAGTAAGGTGCTCGGTGACTTCTCTGCACTGCTCCATCCAGTAAACAACGGTTTGATGTTGTTGATTGACCGCCGAGTACCCTCTGACCTCTTCGTCTTTTTTTAAGAACTTCTCGATTACTAATACCCTACTTTCTCATATTAGCGACATCTCTTTTAGTATCACGCCACTAGTATAATGCCAGACTTGCAATGCCATCTGGTACAACAAGCGTTATGATCCAGATTTTAACTTGATAAAGCCAGAAAAGGTGAGTACTCTCTCCTTCAGGGTTACACTAACGCGAAACAAAGTCTAGACGTTGGGCACCAAGAGGGAATAAGTATTCCGATGGTTCCTTGGTCCTTTGGGTCCGGCTGGAGATAGAGTCCAAGGATTTCGGACTTGTGTTCACCCATGATGCTGTATCTCAGTCGTTTGTTCTCGTATGTCGTGGGAGACTGGCTTAATCGGAAAAATCCTTGCTAGCCTGAGACAATTCATGGCGTGTGGGCAGGTTCGCTTTATGGGTGCGTCCGGTTAGGGAAGGGACCTCGGACCTCGCACTAAGATAAGGATGGTCAGGATGATCTTGACCATACTCTGTACATTTCCCAACATAATCATCCCCTTTGACACAGAGTACCAGCGGCTCGGCTCCACAAAGGTACCTCGTTTTCCTTCTCCACACGGATCTCACCTATAATGGATTTAAGATATAATTACCCCAGGTTTTCTTATTCCTTTTTAGACTGCTTTTGAGGTTACAATTTTATATATATCTAGCCTATACATCTTGCTATAACTAATATCCTCCATTTTGCCTTACGGCCAACATGATATCTCTCCTTTTTCAATTACTGCTAGCATTGTTAGCTCTGACCATCAGCTACAAAGTGGCGATTCTTCTATACAACAAATTCTATTCTCCTCTTAAAAAAATCCCTGGTCCAATAGTTGCAAGGCTCACTGATCTGTGGTATGTAAATCGAATTCGGAAAGGTCACTTCGAGCGTGACAACATCGCGCTTCATCGCAAATACGACTCCGTCGTTCGTTATGGTCCCAAAGGATACAGCGTTGAACATCCCGAGGCTGCTCAAGTTATCTATGGTATTGGTAAAGCCGACAAGTTTGCCAAGTCCTATTTCTTCAGAGCATTTACTACACCAAACCCTGACCAGCCATCCGTCTTTGCGCACGAGAATATCAAAGAGCATGCTCAACTACGTCGGCTATATCAGAGTACCCATGCCATGTCAGCCCTCATCTCATATGAGGGTTTTGTCGACCAGTGTTCAGATTTATTTAATCAGCGACTTCGAGAGATGGCTGGCGATTCGGCATCTCCAACTATGTCACCACTTATTGACCTGGCCAAGTGGCTTCAATGCTAAGCCTTTGGCGTCATCAGTATGATAACATATTCGAAAAGTCCGGGATTCCTTGATCAGGGCGTTGACATAGCATGGGTCATGGAATCTCTGGAAAGATTTCTCTCTTATGCCATTGTTCTCGGTGTTTATCCTCGTCTTCATCCCTTGTTATTCCATGTGCGCAACTGCCTTGCTGGGAACACAGGGAGTGGGATCCCATACGTCCTGCAATTCACCGAGAAGCTCATGAAAGAGCATCAAGCAAAGCCCAAGAACCTTGATCTTGAAGATAAAAATAAGCAACGCATGGACTTTCTTTCCAAATATGTTGCTCGGCTTCGCAAAGACCCATTGACATACAATGACTGGTATGTTCTTAGTGGATGTGCATCTAACATGACAGCTGGATCCGATACCACTGGCATCAGCTTCTCGGCTATCATGTATTTCCTTATAACGAGCCCAAAGGTGTTGGGCAGACTTCGTCAAGAGGTGGCTAAGCACCAGGAGCGAGCATTACACCCCCTTCACTTCAGCTTCAAAGAGTTACAAGGAATGGAATATCTACGAGCTGTCATCATTAAGATTGCATCCCGCAGTCGATCAGCCATTGGAACGGATCGTCCCTCAAGGTGGTGCAATCATTGCGGGACATGTCTTCCCGAAGGGACTAAACCAAACATATAACCCATTTATAGGATCGACTGAGCTAACATTTATGATCAGACATTTGTAGGAGTCAACTACTAGGTAGAGCACTATAGCTCAGCCTTCGGCCCTGATCCAGACGCATTTCGACCCGAGCGCTGGCTTGAGAGCGATAAATTAAGATTAGAAGTATTGAAACGTCATTGAATGCCAGTAAGCAAAGCTCAGACTGGTCATTATAAACGTTGCTGATCCCTCCAGTTTGGCATGGGCGATAGAATCTGCATCGGGCGACATATCTCAATCTTGCAGATTTCCAAACTTATACCGCGCCTTATTCGCGATTTCGATTTCACATTTCCCGAAGGGGTAAAGGAGTTCAAGACTAATAACCGGTGGTTCGTAAAGCCGCAGGGATTCGGAGTCCAAGTTCATGCCCGGACTTAAGCTTTGTCTCGGTTGCCCTTCATCCTCGGCGCGATTGCCCAAGGTCCCCGGTGGCACTTCGTTCTCTCGACGCGCCAAGGTCAGCAGACGATTCTCTGGAAGGAACAACAATTTGGCCGTACATTCTCAGTGGTGGAAACGTACCAGGCCGTCGATGAGCTCAGGCAGCTCCAGGCGTGGGCGGAGAAGGTTTATTTACCCTCACTTATTACAGGGCCGGTCACGAGCATCGTTGTCTACTTTACCAGTTAGCTGCTGGGCGCAGTACTCAACTAGGGCATTTCACTGCACCTTGCCCATGAGTGCGTCGGGCAAACATGTATCGATATGTGGTCCTTTCAAGCCGCTCGAGGCAGGACAGAACGAGATGTAACTTTCTATGCATGTGTTAGCAAGCAGCGAGAATGGGGTCCTAATACGCTATGAGTGTATTCCCGACCCCGGCTAATTCCGCTTTGATGCAGGTCCCTTGATCGGCATTGTCGAATGCAACTCAATTAAATGATAGTTTTAAGTCACTCAAGGTGAATGCAAAAGGAAATAATTATACCATAAAATATATACCAATACTTCTAAAGCCTCGCTCCTCTCCACTCTTTTTTCACGCGTCTACCAAGTGAAGGATTCTTCAACATAGCGAGCAACAACACCATGTCTCGCCAATGCAGCGCAGACATACCGAGCTTCATCACACATCGCATGTGGACCACAAACAACAACCGTAGTTCCACCAATAGCGTTCTCCAATTCCGTCGTCAAAACTCTCTTTATGTCCATGCGCTCACCGATCGAGACGTGGGTCTCGATATGGCCCCAGCTGGAGGATTCACCAACTTCTTTTTCCTCAGCGGCATCCCCACCTACAATCATACTCTTGACCACATCGACAAGGCCCTTACTTTTGATTCCCCAGTAGAGCTTAGTGGTTCCCAGGGGCTTGGCGTACATCGACAGGGAGGCTTGGAGAGATGACAGGACGCCTGCGATACCGACACCACCGGAGATGACAAGGGTATTCGGGTATTCGGTGTTGGGCTCGAAGCGGCTGGTGTCTTCGTGGCCATAAGAGGACTCGATAAGAACGGGGATGGCAATGCCAGTGTCTGCTTTCTTTGCGAGCTTGGCGGTCATGCCACGGAGGTTCTGGACGAATAGCGTGATACCAGGCTTAGTGGTGTTTCTGTGGACTCCAAGCTGGCGGATGTTGGACATGGCGCCTGCCATCTCCTTGGAAGTTGATGCCTCAGTCGGTGAGACAGCGGCCTCATTCTCAGACTGAGTATGCGAAGCGGAGCTTGACATTATGGACTCTCCGTCAAGCTGACCTTTGCTGCAGTTGACAATTGAGAAAGGGTGGTTCTCCCATACGCGCCAAGACAGTGTAGGGAAATAAGCAAAACAATGACCATGGGCATCGACACCGGGGATGTCAACTCGCAGATACTTATCGTCAATGCGAGTGACATATGCCTTCTTGATACCATACCTGGAGATGCGTAGAATGCGAAGGACTCTCTCAAGGCCCCAGAAAGCAAAAGCGATTATGAGCCAGATCTCGAAACCGCTTGTGTCCTGGTAGAGGAAAGCAATATGATACCAAGAAGCGACCAGAGCACCGACAGTCAAGAGGATGTGCGTGATGAGGAAGACCTCATACAAGATCTTTCGGATAGGGAGCATAGAGAAAGGAATCAAGGCAGAGTACAAGACGGTTCCAACAACACCGACGTACCAGTAGGGGTATGTCAGAACGAGGGGATATGAGTGTTGCTCGATCATGATGCGAAGCCAGAGAAGTGAGTGAAGAGCGACTTGGATGACACATATTGTGGCAGTCCATCGATGGAGGAGAAGAAAGGTTGAGTAGGACCAGTTAGTCAATCGCAGAAGCACGCTGCTACGCCCAGCGTAGAGGATGACAATGGGGATGTTGGCAAATGCAATGGAACCAGCACGGTTTCCGATATGACGCATCAGTTCATAGTGACGATCAGGAAAGATACCGTTCGGTGTGTAGTTGGGGTATCCTTCAAACGTGGCCAGACAATTGATACCGATGAGGTAGATAATGAAGAGAGCCTGACCTCGAGTTGGCACCATGCCGATTCCAAGTGTGGCCACGCTGTGCTGCTTACCCCAAGCCGGAGGGTCGATAAGATAGCCGTACACCTTGCTTCTGAAGGATGTTGGCAGGGGAAGGAAGCGGAGGAGGGAGAAGCCAATCGGGACCATGACACATGTCATAAAGGCCAGGATACTATGAAAGATCAGTTTTGTTTACACTATAAGAAGATATTCACTTACGAGTACATGGACTCATTCTTGGCCACAGCTTTGTATCCTCTGACACCATTCATATAACTCTGAAAGGTAGCTGCGTCGATAGAGATGGTCCTATTAAAGACTGTCTCTTCAGGCGGCATTGGCTTTGGTACACTTGTAGTGTTGACCTGAGCCAAAGCCTCAGGGTACGACCATCGAATTGACTTTGACTCATAAATCATCAAGGTCTCCCAAAAGTTCTCAACCTTGTAGATCTTCACATCTTTGGGGCAATAAGATTGGATGCAGTACGCCATGGAGGTCAAGTAGGAAGCATCGTTTGAAAAGCATTCTGCCGATGGATATGCCTCTGCCTTCTCCTCTGCCGTCATGCCTGCATACTCTGGACAGTCGAGAGTGCTAGGCATTGCATATGAACACGCTTGGGCGCATGGTACCGGGTAAGAGTCCCTGCCATAGCCCTCAAGAGGAACTGTGGCTGATGTGCAGGGGAGGAGAGAAAGTGCTGACAGCACGATTGCTAATGCCGGCATTGTAGTGGAAGACCACATGGTGGCTGATGCCCAAGACTAAAAGATCTGATAATTAAAAGGTGAGGGTCTGAGGGACTTGGGAGACAGAAGATCCTTAAGTAACATCGCGGGCCCAAGATGGATAAAATACCTCTTGTTCCAGAAACGGTGACCTTTAGCAAAAGATCCCTCAAAAGATTCCATGGCTGCATTCTAGATCCGTGATCGCCGGATATCGTTCGTTTTGGTAAACGGCTATTGGTTTAGTGTTAGGAGAGAGAAACCTGGGTCATGGGTTTTGTGGCTTGTTGATTAGCATCAGCCTTTGGGGACTGGAAGGGATAGGCCATGTTGAGGGGATGCTTGGGGCCCGTTTTGCTGGATGCAGACTTTCCCAGGGTCGGAGGGAGGCCGAGAATTTGCGCTTGGTTAGTACGGTCTCGTGTTTGTGGGCATGGCTCTAGTTACCTATACAGAGCTTCACAGCTTCAGATCAGCATCTTCAACATAAAGTAGTAGAAACAATACTACAGTTTGGTCCATTTCAGTCCCATATTGAATCTTGGGAATAACAAGTGCCCGTCTTGGCAACGTGCCGATATCTCACCTCTTGGCGATATCACTTCTTGGCAACCAAGTCCAAGGAACCATCAGCCCTCCAAGGAATTCAACCCCATGTCACCACTGGTCACAGTGAGACATGGCGTTCCAGAACCCTTAATTCCGCCCACTGAGAGTAGCGCAGTGACACAGCGGAATTCTGCATGCAGCCAGGCAAATTTTTCGTTTAGCTGTGCCGAACTGCCGCAGCCACTGATCAGATAAAGAGAGCTATCCCACGTGTTCTAGACCCAAAATGGAAATTTGGTCGGATCGCGCGGGGTCCTGGCTGATTGATAAGATGGATCTGATTGATAAAAGGGACTAGGGCAGGACTAGCATGTGATGGACTGTGGGACAAGGGCTTGGCGGAGATCCCCTTTGACGAGTGTAACGAGAGCTTTTTACCCTAATTTTAGGTAATAGTCTGCGTGATCACCAGCAACAGTTTGTGTTTCTTGGTCCTTGTTACGACGGTGATTGCAGATCATCTCTGAGACATAGGATCTATTCTATTCAACATGATATCTTTAGACTTCAACTCACTGCAGAAGTTGTCATGAGGTAATATTGCTGAAACAACTCAGCCGCCTCGGTTAATAACACCTGATATCTGTCCACTACAGCATACAGCTAGCTCAATTAGGCTTGCATCGGGACTTCTCGACGTCGTACGAAATTTTCATGGGCATTTTCGTGACTAACAGCCATCTTAACTTCCTCGCCTGTTCCAGACCCCTACCATTTCGGCTCGCGTAGCCGTTTCATTCACATGGGGGAACATTCTGGACCATTGTAGATGAGGTAAAATAATAACTCTCGCAGTATGCATAACTCTTGATCACCCTGTCACGTTGCTTCAACCTAACCCGATATCGTCAAGTTTGTTGGTTAGTAGCTTTTTGTCACGCCAGAAGCTGCTGTAGATAATTGATCTATGTGCCGAGTTCCGAGATAATGAATAAGGTTATCAGATCATTTACGCCCTACTCGAGAGACGATGCCTAACTAATGACAGCTTCCACGCTGATCATTCGGGCCCTCGGGATGTTTACTGGATGCCGTGCTCGTGGTTCACGTACTTTAGATGGCGTTGTGGAATATGAGAGGTTGGAGATAATTTATTTCTCGCACTAGAATCGCTTTCATGCGGTATCGGCCATCTTGGTAGCTCTCCACTTCCGTGGCAACCCATGATCAGGGTCTCGAGAACCAACAGCCGATTTTCTCCGCCAATCCGGTACCCTAGAGCTACGTTTAATGGTCATAATTGATAATACATATGATCCGAGAACAAAACTCAATCAATGACTTTCAAGTCCATCGACCGTGAGATCAAAACCTGCTGCCCGAAATCGGTCCACAAATGTGATACCCAACGTTGATGGCGTCAATGGTCCTGCACCAGTAGCCTCAGGCTTGTTCATCTGATTAATTGTCGCTGCAGCCTCCACCGCTAAAATTGCCGCCATGTCAACCAGCGCTCCCTTGTAACGAACTTTGCAAACGCCACTGGCTCTTCCTTGCCAGTCACGTAACCAAATGCCTTCCATTCCGCGCTCTCGATCTTGTGGCTTTTATCTCTGTCGGGTCCAGATCCTCGATCGAAAGACTTGCCACGGACGAAGGATCTGAAGCAAGGCACTGCAAGCAAGAGAATGCCCAGTTTTGTGACGATGTGCATGAGTAGTGCTGATATGAGGCCAGTGGCTGGGCTGTATTCTGTGTAAACGAAGTTTTGTCCGTAAATCTTCGGATTCAAGGCTGCCGATCGTTGGACGACGGACTCATTCCCCCACGCAACGAAGGATGTTGCCAGATGTCCAAGATGTTGGTCGTAACCATGACCCAGAAGTCCCTTGCTTTTCTTGACCACATGTTTGGGATCTGGCAACAAGACCGAGGTGTCAGAAGTCAACCAGCCATTGATCCCATAAGTCTCAGCCACGTCAAGAACAGTATGTAGGGAACTACCTTGTATCCCAAGCATGCTGAGTTTTCCAGAGCATACGATTTCAGATGCTGCAGGTAGACCTTGCTTTCGAAGATAACAAGCGATCAGCCACGCCACAAGATCAGATGGAGCACTTAATCCCGGGATAGCCGGGATGATAATTGCACCTGAGGTTTTGGCCACCTAGTGAAAATCACGAATCATCTGGGCGATCCATGCAGTCTCGGTACTAAAGTCAAGGTAATGGGTACCGTCACGAGCACATGCTTCAACGACGGGAGTACCATGGCGGTGATATGGTCCGATGCCGTTGATGAGAACTTTGGTGTTTTTGACAAGGGGATCGAGACCTTCACCGTCGAGTTGAGGGCTAACGTAAGTGTCCGGTTCTAATCGATCGGGATTGATGGCCCGTAGGTCTTGGCGCAGAGCTTCAAGCTTTGCGGCTGAACGACCTGCAATGCACCACTTCGTGTTCGTTGGGAAGCCTTTGGCAACGTGCTCTGCGCAGATTGCGGCAGTCCAACCTGTGGCACCCAGGATGGTTATCTCATCGGTTGGAGTGCTCATTTTGTCTTGCTTTAATCCCAGTGATTGACGATCTAACTGCATAGGTGTTCTTATATCCTGTTGATGATTTAAATGTCCATCGTGGTCAGAATTACTCATCTTACGAATACGTATTGGTTCTTAGTATTCTGCCTCCATCTATTGCGCAACGCTACCCTGCTTGAGAAGCGGATGGTAGAGCACGTTCGATTACGGACGAATAACGGGCGAACCAATTGAGTAAGCGTTGCGCACCACTTCACGGACCGAATCACTGAGCGTCATGGTATGAATAATGCAGCTATTTGCAATATAACCTAGTATGCCTCTATACCTTGAGACAATTCACAAAGATCGCCATACAACTAAAAATTGAGCGTGTTCAGAACCCCCACATTTCTATATGTAGCGTCTGCATCCACACAAAATGGTTTGGGAATTCCTCCAGGATCTTACCAATGTATACATGCCAATCATCGTCCCACCTCCTAGCAACATACACCGTAACAGCATACTCCCAGTATGATGGGTACCAGCCAGATGCAGCCCAGTCAAGAAGGACCACGGTGTTCTGGGGTGTAATCATGATGTTTTTGCGCTGAAAACCGCCGTGTGTAAAAACAGGTTTCCCGTTCCCCATGAAGACTCTTGGAAGTACCCTGCGATAAAAATCGACTCTTTGTCGTGCTGTTTCACCGCTTTCATACAGATACTTGTCTATAACGCCACTCAAGAATTCGTCCTCAGTTGCGAATGACCGATCAATCGCGGGTACTGGCTCTGCTGCCCAAAAGAATTCATCGCGAAGCTTCGACCCGTCCAGACTCCCGAAATACCCTGAGTGAGGTATCTCACGGACAGCCTGCATTGCAGATCGAAGTTGCGCAGAAATGCTGAGTTTTTCAGATGCTTGTAGGCCTCCCCAGATGTCTTGCAAAGTATGTCCGTGAATCCTCTCCATGACGATATATGTCTTCTTCAGTCTGTCTCCGATATCCCGCTGGTATACGGCAAAAACCTTGGGAACATGCACGGTTGTATGTTCTCTGACAAAACGCATGTTTTCGGCCTCGAGGGGCTCAACGCAAACTCCAAGCTTTGCCACATAATGGTCATTGAGGGCTACAATGCACTTGCTGCTATGATCTCCGATGCGATTTGGCGCGTTTTCGATATCCTGTAGCGACGGAAGAGGCTCCGGGAGGCCTTCAGAAGTCTCCTCGAAAAGAACTTCAAATGACCACGGTAGAGGAATTGGCGGAGGCGGCGGAGGTGGCGGAGGAGGCGGCGACAGAGATAGAGAACGAGGTAAATCGCCCATTGTGTTGTAAGATCTTAGTGCTTTCGTGCTAGCGCCACGATATTGCCAGTAACAGAAAAATGCCTAGTAGAACAGGCTGGCACTCGCAGAGAGATATACGATTTTCTCAGCATTTAGACTGGTACGTTTCTAGTTGAGGGGATAAATCATGGAACAGGGAATCAATCACTCATTCGCATGCTGAGCGGCACTTTGCCCCTCATCTTCACGTGACGGTTTCGACATGGAAGCATGCAATTCCAGTTGCCTTGCTCTCATCCCTTTCCTCATATTATATCGTTCTTCGGAAGATTTGCACAACTCATCACAACGAGACAAACCAAACCTCCAGGCTCTTTATTGTTCTTCTCAATATGCCTCTAGAAAGTCTCGCACCAGAACTGGTGTCTCTTATCTTACAAAATGTTGACTCACCTCGCGGCCTCCACGACCTGATTGCAGCATCATCTGCCTGTTTGCGAGTCTTCTTACAGACGCCATATCTCATTCTTTCAGCTGTGGTGCGAAATGCATTACCAAGTGGGACGATCAAACATTATCTCGCTGCTTCGCAAGCCCCTCAACGTCAGACTAGGGATGAGATATTGTTGTTCCTGGATGAATACTTCAGTGCCTCTTCGCCATTCGAATTTCCGGCAAACCAGACAGACCTTGTATCGTTTTGCCAACTCTACCATCGTGTAGATTATCTCGTCGACCTGTTTTTGCATCAGATGCAGCAACTTGGGTTTGACGAATCGATCCTTGCGCCTTCATCTTCTGAATCTACTCGACTTCACAGAGCGTTTCTACGATATGAAATCTACTGCAGCGTCTTTGCACCCCATGACATTGAACCATGGGAGGATCCTTTATTGTTCCATCAATTCTCTGCTATTGAACAATTCGATCTATTCTTGAGGCAATTGACGCCATGGGAGGTAGAGGAAATGGCCTGTGTCCAGGTATACTTTGCCCTTCTCACAGGCGGCTATATTAGTCAACTTGAGGAGCAGCTCATTGAAGCTGTCAAGAACGCCCCTGGGCTTGTATGGCCATCATCTCCAGACTCAAAACCAGAAGAAGAAGCCGACAAAAAGGAAGAGGAAGAGATGGTGAGCAAGCGAGACGACATGAGGGAATTCAAGAACTTAGATCTCACCAGTCTGTTGTTATTCTCCAAAGACGGCATATATAGTTCCCCAGATAGTATCACCCACATGACTTCTCTGGGCCTTGACTTCATCTATTTGCTCTGTAAATCAGAGGGCCGAAGATCCGAGTTGATTCGTTTGAACTCTCCGGACTACCGCGAGTTCCTGCCAGAAGCCCTCAATCACTCGCCGGCATGGACACCAGAGGACCAAGATCAGGGTATGTCTGTGGAAGAAACAGACTCGCTAGATGATCCATCACGCGAGAACCTCGGCTTCATCTTGTTCGGAAAGAATGACAATATGGGAACAGCATATCTACCTATCGATCCTACAGGTTCTCACTACTCAATACTTAGGCGACTCGGTTACGTCTTCTGGGACTCGTGGAGAATACAATCTCCTGAAATGTCTGATAGACTTAAGGCGGTAGAGAAGATGACATATGATGAAATACACGAGTTATTCAATAGGCCATGGCGAAAGGGAGCTGAGGCTAGGCTTCAGGGGGTAAAGCTACCCCGAGATCAGTTTGAAAAGATCGAAAGAGAATTTGGATACATCGAAGACGCTGAAGATTCGGAGTAGGTGGAGCCAACACCATATAATAGACTAATACATACTTGGCAGCTCTTTAGCTCGTGCCTCCCCTCTAAAACCTTTATGAACTAATTCTAGCCAACTATGTGGACATGATAAATCCTAGCCAAGGACATAATCAGTTCTATCATATTGGTATTACAAGATGCTACACTAAGGCGCCTAACTTAACTACATCCACTGCTTATTCCCGAATTTCGAGACAAGGAGCCCCACTGCTGCCTTTCTCGAAAGAGGCCTCATTCATGAGTTTCAAGACAGCTTTGGCCGAGTCTACACGGGTGCTCGGGCCCGTGAAGTGCGGGACATAATTGACAAACTTGCTCCCGAGCTTCTTCACCTTTTCTTTCTGCTCTTCGGTCACTGTGCAACGTCAGAGTTATCCAGTATTGTAAACGTCACTGCTACTTACACTCTCCTTCAAAACCACTGTCGACACTTCCAGGACAGATACTCACTCCTTCTTTTGCGTAGCGAGCGGCGAACTTAGCGGCGAGAACGCTTGTGCCTGTTTCGCTGATGGCGGATGTAGGAGCTGGCTCGATCTCAAATTGGCGGATGAAATCGATGTCGGAAATGCCGGACGTGATGGCGATGACCTTCTTGCCTTGTCCTTTCAGAACAAGTGGGGTGAAGAGGTTGAAGAGATGGAAGTTTCCAATCACGTTGACGTTGAATGAGTCTTGGAGAAGCTTGACAAGATGTTCGGGGTCTTTGGCTCTGTTACAGTATGAGATATCATTTCTCAGAGGCCAAGCCATGGACAAGTCAAGGGTTCGACCTACAGCACATCAACAGCATCCCATTGAGACCACAATGCGATGGGACCTGCATTTGCAATGACGTAGTCAAGAGAACCTTTAGCGATCTCCGAGACAGCTTCAACAACATCCTACACTCTAGTCAGCACGATATGAAGTAATTCTGAGTCAGAAGTTAAGCCTTTAGCGCATTGTAGTCAGTAATATCAGCCTCAAAAACACGGACGTTATTTGGAGAACCAAGTTCTACAGCAAGCTTCTTATCAGTAGCCGCTTTGTTGCGCACTAGGTTGATGACGGTGTTGTCGGGGTTCATGGAGAGTACTTGGATAAAACCGAACTTATGTTATGTTATGTTATGTTATGTGTATTTTTCGTCTGGGTGGCTGTAACGAAGCCAAATCTCCTACTGGAGCAA